>CABFOW010000551.1:0-42922 GCA_902141385.1 Timema californicum
TGGCCTAAAAGGCATTTGGCCTAAAGGCATTTAGCCTACACTTTAGGCCAAATGACTTTAGGCCAAATGACGGGTACCCACCCCATGTAGATATTAAAAGTTTCTCCCTTTCTCCCGCTCAAAAGCGTTACGTGGTGCATTAATGACGCCTTAGACACATTATCTCTTAAAATTTTACATTTTATTTATATTGAAAACGTTAAATATCTTCAAGGCAAGGCTGAAAACGATGGCGGGAATCTAGTCAATATTTTATCGATTTTTTTAGCACCACGTCTTACTACCCGTTCGGCTTAAACGCCTAAGTACTAATTATGTTAGTGTATTAGGGACAGATAAAGTTAAATTAAGCGGAAGTGTATCCGCATTTACGTGGAGAAATGTAAAAAATCATTTTGAAAAAACCACCCTAAGTACACCCGGCCGGAATTTAAGCCCCTAGTTCCCAATCATCGGCAGCCTAGTCTACTGCGAGAGGGACACCTTAGACAATTCGAACACCGAGGCGGGTTAAAATAATTACTAATATCAAATAACCAGAACCTAATCTAAATTTGAATATTTTGTGCATAAACGCAACACTAATACAATCCTTCAGCACAAAAGGCTGACCACGATGTCGAACATGGTGTTCTTGGGATAAAGTGCTCGCCTCAGGACTCGATGATTATGGTTCAAACCCAGCCGAGGTCCACGGATTTTTCTTCAGGGATAAACATCCGTAGCACAACCAAGTGAAGTCGACGGTCCCATGTCAATTGTGGCATGAAAAAGAAACCTTGGAAGGTATGTGAAAATACCTTTCTTGGAAAAATTGGTAAGCCCTTTCGCTCTCGCTCATAGAAATTCTCGAGTGCTGATATAATAAGTCGATTCATAGAGTGCACGTTAAATATTTCAAATAAATGGCGGGGAGGGGGGGGAGGAATGCTAACCACGAATCGCTGCGACTGTTTCCGGCGATCTCACACGTTTATCGTTAAAAATAAAGAGTTGTAATTACTTTCATAATTATGATGACAAATGCACGTCCGTAATCCGTGATCGCTCGGATTTTTGTTCCTTTTCATAAAGTAAAACAAATGTTTACACACTCGTGGCTGCCAAACATATCACATGTCCGATGCACAAATTTAACATTTTTTGGGCATAGATAGCTAGAGAATAAAAAGTAAAAATTGGATACAACAACCTCACTTGCTAGCTTTACACACAAAAATATGACAAATTCACGAATGTCTTAATATAAATAATGTATTATTTCTAGGTAATATATAAAATAAGAATCCGGCCTCATTTTATGACGGCTCAAATGTGACATGCTTGTTGTAGATCATTGAGATAAAAAGAAGCCTCATCACAGTGACTAAACTAAAGTTCGGCCAGATGCCCCAAACCATTGTCATGTACATGTACGTAAGCAGCAGTCGACAGAACATTCATCCTCCGTCACAAGGGCCATAAAGGTGTCCCTGTGTCAAAGCACATCTTGCTCTCGTCACATGACACACCTGCGCAAGGTGTGTTGCGGAAACCAGCAATCACTTCCTGTGCACAAGCGTGTCACATGTACGGTGGCGAGCAAATAATTTCGTACAGTACTTAGTCCATCATTGATCACGTGACGTGAGTGTAATACTACTTGCAAGTAACTCTATATTAAATATGGTGGTAAAAATCAATTTTCCGCGGAGAGGGTGGAAGATATTTGACCCGAAATGCGTTTGAAAATATCCCTACTTAATCTAAATATTTTTTAATTTACTTTTCGGGCTAGCTCCCTCGATCGGTTGTAAAGAGTACCATGCATCAGTGTTCAGACAAGCTACCGACTGTAACAAGGTGTCGGATAAATCTATATAAAAGGTTGAAAGAAATATTGCAGTGGGGGGATACACTCCTTTTACATATTTTGGGCCTCGTCTAACTTTTTACCGGGGCTTGAACACATATAAAAAAAATACACAGATTTTAATAGGAAGCCAACTTTTGACCACCAACATTCGAAGTCACTCAAATTTGGCATTCTAGAAATATGTTTTAGTTGAGTTATTGATTTAAAAGTTAATAGAAAGCTTCCTATAATCCTTACTTATGGATTACTGTATTGTTTATATTTATATTTTTAATTAAACAAGGTAAGAATGTAAATATTTATTGTAATATTGTTTTTGCCATTATGGCAACACGAGTTTCCAGTTTTCAAAAACCAAGCTTCCTATTGAAATTAGAACGTAATTATTACACCAATCAAGTTAAGTTGAGGAAAGTAAAATTCATCAGAAATGTATCTCCATTTGCGTGGAGGATAGAAACAAAGTTTAGGACCCCCCTGTACCTTCCCCTTTTCACGCTGCCTTGATTCTAACTCAAACAAACTCATCCCCGACAACCTAAACTATACGAACTTGACGATTAGTCAGCGTATTCAACCATGCGGGGCCCCTGGCTTCTAAAATCACTATGTCACTTGAAATTTCAAAAAATGAAACATTAGGCCCCGACTTACAAACTAATTTAGCCCATATTACAACACTTGGCACTAACAGAAAAATTTACATACATTTAGTTTCTGATTAAATCAACTTTCAATATCGCTAATACCCGCCTCGGTGGCGTAGTTGGCCAACGCGCTATTCGTGTTGAGCTCGACTGCTGAGGACGAGGAGGTCGAGGTTCGAATCTCGGTCGGGTGAACTGGGGGTGGTTTTTCCTAAATGGTTTTCCACTCTCCCTCCACGCAAATGCGAGTTTACTTCCTTTATATTTAACCTTCCCAATTCCTAACCCATTAGTGTAATTAGTATATAAGCGTATAATCCGAATGGGTAGTAAGACGCGATGCTAGGTATTATTATTCACCATTTACCTTTTTAAATTCTTATGTTAGATCGTTATTAACTCTTGTGCTATGACATGCACAACAAATACACAAGAGCCTATCGTTATTAACTCTTGTGCTATGACATGCAACAACAAATACACAAGAGCCTATCGTTATTAACTCTTGTGCTATGAAATGCACAACAAATACACAATACCCTATCGTTATTAACTCTTGTGCTATGACATGCACAACAAATACACAAGACCCTATCGTTATTAACTCTTGTGCTATGACATGCACAACAAATACACAAGAGCCAATCGTTATTAACTCTTGTGCTATGACATGCACAACAAATACACAAGAGCCTATCGTTATTAACTCTTGTGCTATGACATGCAACAACAAATACACAAGACCCTATCTACTCGATCCTTGGCGCTAGCTCATTTGCAGCCCAGCCACGAGGACCCTTGAAATTTTATTTTGTGTTTTCAAGGCCTGTTAAGAAACCTTATCCAAATGCGGGCATTACTTATAGCAAGATACAAACTACGCAATAAGCTTTCGCTACGTAGTAGACAAGTGACGATCGGAGGAAATAAGAATGATCGATTTTAACAGGCTTGGCAATATTTTCTTAACACAAAATTCCGTGTGTTCTCAGAAGAAGAAAAAATTGGCGCATAGAGAAATGATTTTCATTTTTAAGTAAAAATCGATTAATGTGAAATAATTTAGGTAATTGTAAAAAAAAAGTATTTTAGCTACAACAATACTGAAGTATTGTTGTGTATCTCAGGTCATACATAAGTCACAACAAAAAGTATAGTAATTATAGCTATAGTCCTTATGTTTCATAGGTAGAATGCTATAACAGCTTGAAAAGTCACTAGATCGACTTTCACGTATTCATAAACACTAAAAATATCGTTTAATGTTATTAGTGACCACAAAAAAAAAGTTTGTTTCTAAAAGGTTCTTCCTCTGAAAATTGGATTGTATTTGATCATTGAGTACCCACCCACTGGTGACTGGAAAAAAAGCTCAAACGATAAAAGCACACATGAAAATTCCGCACAGAAAAAAGTCTACAGTCATAAATACTCAAAAGAAAAAAGCCCACACGGTAAAATGCCAACATGGAAAAATGCGCACAAGGATAAATGCCCACACGAAAAATGTTCACATGAAAATGCTCACATGAAACTGCCCACACGAAAAATGTTCACATGAAACTGCCCACACGAAAAATGTTCACATGAAACTGCCCACACGAAAAATGTGCACATGAAAATGCTCACACAAAAAATGTTCACATGAAAATGCTCACACGAAAATGCCCACACGAAAATAATTATATATCAAGGTTAATTTTTAACGGAATGCAAGTTAGATTGGGGTTTTGCACTACTAACCTTTGAGTTTCCACTTGTAAAGTGCGCGTTTGATTTATTTTTGTGCATTCAAAAGAGTTTGCGTTCACTTTTTTTTTTGTTAATTTAAAGGTTTTTTTGTAATTTTTTGTGTCATTTTATGGATAATTTTTTGACACATTTTTGGTCATCAAAATGCTGGTCCTGGTACAACAACATAACCAATGTTTACAACAAGTGTTTAGGGTTCAAATAAAATAGAAAAACATATCAAAAGTTATATTTAATGGTTATTATACATTTAAGTTGGATCTACAAGCTGGCCTCAAAACACATTAAATAAATAAATACTAAATTGACCTGAGCAACAATTCCTATTCATAAAACATAACCCAGTCATAACTGTAATTACTGGAAAATCAAGGACTTTAGACATTGATAATTAGTCAGGAATGCAATCATATAAATACGAAATATTAATCTAAACGCCCTTATTGGCAGCACTCAATTAGTTGAAATAACATATCATGTGACTTCATTAAATTATTGGCCTCCCAAACGAACATGACAATATTTGAAAACATTCCTCAAAATGTCAAACTTTAATTTGACAATGACCCGCCTCGGTGGCGTAGGTGGCTAACGCGCTTGTCGTGTTGAGCTCTACTGCTGAGGACGGGGAGATCGAGGTTCGAATCTCGGTTGGGTGAACTGGGGTGGTTTTTCCTAAATGGTTTTCCACTCTCCCTCCACGCAAATGCGGGTTCACTTCCTCTAATTCAATCTTCCCAACTCCCAAACCATTAGAGTAATTAGTACTTAAAGCGTATAACCCGAACGGGTAGTAAGACGCGGTGCTAAATATTATTATTTATTATTAATTTGACAATGACGCCGCCAAGCGGCCAGCACACGAAATTAATTTATTAAAGCGATGTTTACGGTAAAATTTCGCCGACTTGCGGCCCAACCTTTAACTAACAAACAATATACTTTTATCAGTATTAAATTCTCTATCAACTACAAACTCTACAAAATATTAAAACTAGTGGAGCCGACGAATGACGCTATCAGTTAATAACCGGCCAAATGGCTGGTACTCAAAGGATTACAAACCCATCCGTTAGGCGGATAAGCTGAAGTAACAAGAACACACAGGGACCAAATGTCCCCCAAAGAGACCATAATGCCAAGATTGAAAATACGGTTTGCGCTAACCACGCAAAGAGTTAAAATATTTCAATAACTTTAAGAGCCCAAGAATACTAAGTCCACCAGACGTGAATTCCATGTTAAAAATCAACAAGTTTAAATTTTATAAACCCATAAACAATAATTATGAATAAGTTAAAAATAGTTTAAGCCAAAAGGGAATTTAGAATACTCTAACATTAATTAGCTTATGACAACGTCGCTCACACTGTTACACTAATGATTTATCTCTCTCATTCTATACTCAATAGTCAATAATTACATATTTTAATGGTCAAAATTTATAAAAGAAAAATTTAATAGTAATGTGATAGCCATAAGATGTGCATTCCCTAGTAAATGTCGAATATTTTAACCGGAAGTCAAAACACAACGAGCAAAGCAAGTAACAATATAAAAGCGTGGACTCAAAAGAGTATTTGACATCCAGGACGGGTCCTTACTTTGGCATCCCTCATAAATAACTTTTAAATTTAGATAGAAAAAAATACATAGGTTTTCAAATATATATTTAAACAATACAGTACAGTCACAAACAAGTTGAAAATAAGAAAAATGCAAGTACAGTAATTGAAAATCCAGAAACCGTTTTAGAGCTTGGAGCCTCACAGTGTACATTTACAGAATAATTCCAAACATTATTATGAGATTAATTTCTTCCGAGACTTCACACCAGTAATAAACGTAGCTCGAAAAAGAGAAATCACATACAGCAGACGGCAAAATTTAGGTTGAGCCTGCCGTGTCCATATTTTCTTTGAGATCACACAATACTTCAAGGGAGCATTTCAAAATTTGCCTTCAATGGTTTCACAGTGTCATAATGAGCTCTCGATATTGTCTGAGAATGTATTTTGAGAGTCATTCCTGCATTCTTACAAAGAATTTTACTTCAATAAGGTGAGACTGAAACGAGGGTATAAATTCTCTCAATGAGGTGAGACTGAAAAAAGGGTATAAATTTTCTCAATGAGGTGAGACTGAAAATAAGGTATAAATTCTCTCAATTAGGTGAGACTGAAAATAAGGTATAAATTCTCTCAATTAGGTGAGACTGAAAAGAAGCTATATATTCTCTCAATTAGGTTAGACTGAAAAGATGGTATAAATTCTCTCAATTAGGTGAGACTGAAAAGATGGTATAAATTCTCTCAATTAGGTGAGCCTGAGAAGAGGGTATAAATTCTCTCAATGACGTGAGACAAACGAGGGTATAAATTCTCTCAAGGAGGTGAGACTGAAAAGAGGGTATAAATTCTTTCAATGAGGTGAGACTGAAAATAAGGTATAAATTCTCTCAATTAGGTGAGACTGAAAAGATGCTATAAATTCTCTCAAGGAGGTGAGACTGAAAAGATGGTATAAATTCTCTCAATTAGGTGAGACTGAAAAGAGGGTATACATTCTCTCAATGAGGTGAGCCTGAGAAGAGGGTATAAATTATCTCAATGAGGTGAGACTGAAAAGAAGGTATAAATTCTCTCAAGGAGGTGAGACTGAAAAGAAGGTATAAATTCTCTCAAGGAGGTGAGACTGAAAAGAGGGTATAAATTCTTTCAATGAGGTGAGACTGAAAAGAGGGTATAAATTCTCTCAATGAGGTGAGCCTGAGAAGCGGGTATAAATTCTCTCAATGAGGTGAGCCTGAGAAGAGGGTATAAATTATCTCAATTAGGTGAGACTGAAAAGATGGTATAAATTCTCTCAAGGAGGTGAGACTGAAAATAAGGTATAAATTATCTCAATTAGGTGAGACTGAAAAGAGGGTATAAATTCTCTCAATGAGGTGAGACTGAAACGAGGGTATAAATTCTCTCCAAAGTTAAAAAAAAATCCCAAATGAAGAAATGGTTCTAAATGAGTACACTCCACACGGCACAAACAAAGCATTTGGATCTTTGAATGACCACAACCATGAATCCCAGCCCTAGTTGCAGCGTTGTCGCACCCTTGACCACGGTACAGGTTTATGCCCAACCCATCTTTATCCAGATTCCTCAGGATATCTTATGTGAGCTCAGCAGTAGTCTTTATGGCAAGTCGAAAGAAGCCCAAGAATGTTTCTCTTAATTCAACTCTGCTATTTTCAATATGAACGTGCCCGGTAAACGACATTTTACTAGCCATCTGCTAACCGTACTTGCGGGTTTCCTCCGGGATTTTTTGTTTAGAGAATTTGTATTTTAGTTTGGTGGATTAAACTAGTATTTCAACTCTCACGATGGCACCCCCCCTCTTTGCTGTCACCCGGGACGGACCACCCCCCTCGCCCTACCCTTAGTAAGCCACCGAATATACTACTTTTCAATTAATGATTATGTATTATTATCATTATTATTAGCACCGCGTCTTACCACCCGTTCGGGTTGTACGCACTTACGCTAATGTGTAATGGTAAGGTGATTGTGAGATGAAATGAAGGACCTACAGTTTAACGTGGAATCCGAACCACGGTGGAGGCCTGGCATTCCCCACATTCACAAGATGTCTTGTCAGAGGTGAAGGAAGGGTTTGGTAATCAGATAAATTTGTGCCGGGACCGAGGATTGAACCCCGGCCGCCAGCACAGAAGTCTGACACCTTACCCCTAGATCACCAGGTCACCTATGATTATGTAGCTACTCTTGTTAAAACAGCCATGAAACAGAAAATTTAATAAATTGATTAATATATTCTGTTCTTTCAATAAGTTACGAAAACGCTAATCATACTATAATCCCTAGTTTAGTATTACTAGGTTCATTCGAAAACACTTTTTATTGATAATATATTATTATTACGCAAATGTGGCTTCCGTATTTGCCTGTGTGGCCAAGGCATGACACTAGCCACGTTCACGCTTCAGCCACGTTGTGGATGACCTTGAGAGAGGCGCACCAGTGTTATTGACTCGTTCCCTTTTAGCGCCAAGTTCATTGTTTTTCTACCTTGAAGCTTTCTTCTTTTTTGAGTCAACTGCCGTAGCTTAGATATTCCATATTAACTCACAGAAAATAAGTTTCTAAAAACACTTCTTGGGAATCTCGGTCGTAAGCTATGATTGTTTATATTGTATCAAACTTTCAATAAGGGGGTTGCCAACAGTTTTGGGGTTACCTTTTATTGCTTTCTTAAAGAGAGAAAATATTGTAATTGTTAACATTTTCTACAATGAGTTCATGATGGAGAGTTAATAGATAAGCTGTCATGAATCCATAAGTTAGTTAGTAATTATATAAAGCTAATACTTCTGATAAAGCCGATAGATAAATATTATTACCTTACTATTATTGTTACATTATTTCAATGTTTAAGCCAAACAAATATCATAGTATTTTCTGGACCAAGCTTTCTGCCGCGATTTAACTTAGGAATAAGTTTACCTGACACAGTTTATAAAACATGTCTTGTTCGTCGCTTCACGAAATTTATGCCATTTCACCACTTATGTCATTTACAAATTTTCTATATTTCTATTTCATCACACACCCGTTCCCTATCACCACATATCTATAGAAATCTTCTTTTAACTTGTTTTTTGAGATCTTAAAACATATCGGGAAATAAATTTTTAGCGTAGTAAATTATGTCAAACAAAATAACAATCGGCTTGTATATTTCAATTTATCCATATTATTATAATTATATAATAGATTTAAATTTGTATACGGCACGTTTATTACTAACAGGGCGGCTACAAACCCTTTATTCTAAAATTTCCCGACTTTTCCACATAACATTTAAAATAAATTCCCACCTTAACCTTTTTACAGCTATTTCTGGTGAAGAACCTTTTTTAGTTTATTAAATCGATCTCACACTTTTGCAAACAATCCTAACAGCAACCAAAAATGAACATTATTTCAAGTTCTTTTTCTAGTGTTTAATGTTTTAGGTATTATGTATATCCCTGTGTGAAATTAATAATTCGTAAACGTTCACTCTTCAAAAGTGCCGTATCAATAACCAAGTATCAACGAACTAACAAAACCCGCACTAGTAGGCACGCAAACAAAGACGTCAGTCTCGTCTGGTCTACTTTGCCAGTGACGTAGATGTTGGTGTTCTAATCCTACCTGGGTGCACCAAGTTTTTTACCCTCACTGGTTACCCACTTTCTCTCTCCACACAAATGCGGATACGTTTTCTCCAAATCTTACCTGACTTATCCCTTACCTAATTGGTATAAATGTTCAGATTTCCCAGGAACGGTGGACGTAGAACATATACAGTGGGTAACCGAGCACAAACGAATGTAAAGTCTGTTACCTGCTTCACTCCAGCAGCTCTCTCGCAGTTTGTAACCAAGTTTAGAACATACGGAGGCTAACATTTTACGAATACTGTTATTTTTGTCGTTTTCTCTCCTCTCCCCTGGCCAATGCCTTCATCCATAATCTGTACTGCTTTTCCAGACGATGTAACTTGTGGAGTGGCACTTTTGTGGAGTGGCACTTAAACCACCGAGCCTGGGGTGCCCAGATGGTATATTTTAGATATTACCAGTTTGTTACCGGAATGGTGGAAAGTTGGGCACACATTATTTCAAAACGAAGGACGGGAAATGGTATGCCATTTATGAAGCAAACTTAGTAAAACCTTTCTCAACTCAGGGCACACTAAACAAGGTGTTAAAATTGTCACAGTAAAGTATCCATTTATTAAGGAAAAATTGTATCATTAAAAAACTAGTGCTAAGATTGAGTTCAATAGTCAAAATTGTAATAATTGTGCTTTTTTTTTAAAAAAATTGATCGTGAATTTTAAAAGACCTATTTTTGTTCCTAAGTTTTTCCTCGCTTATTTTTTATTTCCCCCCAAAATCCCACGGTACACCGGTTGCCAAAGCTAGTTTTAACACGTTACTATCGCAATAGGCTGACAGGAAGATCAAGGTTCAAAAACCTCGGCCAGGTGTAATGAGGGTGGTATTTCCTAAATGGTTTCCCACTCTCCCTCCACGCAAACGCGGGTAGACTTACTATACACTCCACCTTCCCCATTTCTCTAGAGTAAGTAGATATGCAGATAGTCCTTGCGGGTACTAAGACGCGATGCACAAAATAAAATAGTATAGTTAATTGTTAACCAAAGGGTTGCAAGATGCAATAATATAAATTTCTCGTAATGGAAGTAGGCCTAACAGTTGGAAAACTGTATACTTATTATTTAATGGTTTTTTATTTTGTACTTTCAACTACAGGTTATTAAACTATTTAATTTAAGCGAAAGGGATAAGGAGGGAAGTCTAAGGTATGCTCACCCGCGTTATCATGAAGAGATGCGGAGTCATATTCGTTTTTTTTCGGGCCAATTACATTCAATAACCAAGACAATAACAAACAGCTCTAGCGTTAATTCCAGGATTAAATTATTTATTGTATCACGTTTGTTTGAAAAAGGACGCAGCCACATTTCTTGTGTTTTTATGCGGTTATAAAGCAGTATAAATGTTGCAAATACAAGTACAAGTAGGCCTACCACCCATCATGTGTTGTTTTTCTTGGCTGGAAGCATTGCACAGCCACAACCTGCACTTGTGTTTATGGTAATATTACAGGGCAATACCTTTGGGAAATATTTTCGCCAATGTGCAATTTTAATTGCCCGTTTAAAAGCACCTTAAAGCCAATCTATTACGATCTTGACGCCTAGTCCGTGTGTGACCGACCACCTCTGTGGGCAATATTAACATGCCCTTTACCATCACACACTACATAAGTACACGACTTACAAACTATCAACATAGGAAAGTATGTCGAACACTATAATAAACCCAGCTATAGCGTATATATATATTTACTAATTGAAAAGTGTACAAATATTAAATATTTTCTCAGCACCATCAAGAATCAAGCAATGTCCCATGTATTTGTGGTGGACTACTCTCCCCAGTGGGCCTATTTTAGTGAGTCTCTCGTTTTGAAAAGACACGAGCATATCATCGCGTGTGTACATTGTTTAGTGTAAAAGGAAAGCTCATGTATTTTTAGCTACACGTCTTACTACCTGTTCAGGTTATACGTATATCTACTAATTATACTAATGGGTTAGGGATTTAGGTAGGTTATATTTAAAGCAAACGCACCCGAATTCGCGTGGAGGAAGAGTGTAAAACCATTTAGGGGAAAACCACAGTCAGTGGGATCGAACCAAGACCTTCCCGTTCCCAACACGATATTAGCGTGTTAGACCACGCGGCCACCAAGCGGGTCAAACTCGTGTTGGGAAAGCTGACAACCTTAGTAGGCCTAGTGTTTGACGCGAATGTCTGCTCACTGACCTACCTCACGTTGATCGGATCCCTGCAGACGTCGGTTATAAGCAAAGTCCATCCAGCGTAGGAGTGGTGGTAACCGACAGCTAGTAGAAGAGTTTTATTAAAACATTGGTTGAAAGTCACTCATGTGGGAATAGTTATTACTTTCTTAGTAATATTTTTCCTAGCTTATTAAAAGAAGAAAATATATTAATAAAACTATTATGTTCGATTCCCGTGTCCAGGTGTCATTTTTCAATTTTCAGAACATGATATCTAAATGGTGTTATCCTCACTAAAATGCATAAATGATAGCTTCGGCAATTTGATTCATTAATATGTTTATGTTCGCCTCTGTGGTCTAGTTGTCAGAGTTCCTGGGTACAGATTCAGATGTGCCGGGTTTTATTCCCGGGGCTTCCAAAATGTATATGTAAAGCAGTGGGTCTGGGACGGGGTGAAACCAACCTCGTGAGGACAAATGAGGAGCTACTTGAATACAGAAGTAACAGCTCAAATCTAGAAAACTGAGACTACCGGATCATTGTGCTGACGATATGACATCCTATGTCCCGCAAATGTTGGCACTATCTTCGCTCGCGCCGGCGCCGCTCGGTCTGTATGGCTTGCTTTGCGAGCTAACACCATGGAGTTTTCTTTAATTAGATTATTATGTTTATGTTTCACTGTTGTGGCAACAAGATATTGCATGAAATAATAAACTAAAATTTATTATATTCACACTTTTATCTTCTAGCAACTTGTCCTCAAAACAAATGTTTTTTAAACCACACAAAATATTAATTCAAAATAAAAAGTTTTTATTTTATAAACGCGTGCGCACGAACGCAGCCAGCCTTATTTCATCTGGTTCGCCCTATAATTGTTTATGAAGGGATTGCAGCCTTTTAGAAGCTCTCCGTTTGTAAGGCATATTTTAAGTGAAATATAGACGTTATTTAAAAAAAAAAATCATCAGTTCGTATTTCAATAACGTAAAAACGCCAGAAATAGCTAACTAAAACCAAAGGGTTTGACTGATAACAGTGATAACAGCTCACCATATGGTCTTGCAGATCATAAGGCTTGCAGTTATCGCCATCACTACGCTGACGTCTCATACCACAACCCAACGTTGCCAACGTCACGTTTTATGGTCAAACCAGTGAGGGAACACTAATCTAGCATAAATATTATAGAATATTTTTTTAGAAAATTCCGTTTTTCAACTAAACACTAATATAACAACATTTATTAATGTTATTAGTAGACACCGAAATTTCACCAGACGTGTTTATACAAACCTTAACCATGTTGATCATGATGAAACTTTCCACAAATTATGGTAAAATATATAACTTCATATGTGAATTTTCTTGCAAATTTTTTAAAAAAACTATGTTTTTGGTAAATTGAAGGTCTAAACTTGTTATTGTTTGACCTTGAAATTAAGAATTGTACAAAACTAGTGATGTTTTAAGTATAGTAAACTTGTAAAATAAGCTTAAAAAAAAAGGGTTCACGAGCCTTCTATCTCATTTAGTTTGAGTAATCATTCATTTTGTGATTGCATGTTGTTTTTTTTAGATTTCAGAGGGATGTAATTTAAAATCTAATGTAGATATAAATAGATTTTTTGTATTTTTACTACTATTAGACGAGATAAATTTAAAAAATAAAAACAAATAGGGTAAGATTCAAAAGTGTTAAAACATTAGATCATTTGGGAGGGAATGGTTCATTTTAAAGTTCATTGTATTTTTTTTTAAATTCAGGGCCGTATGCAAGAACATCACTAAGTGGCGCTACAAAACCAAAACTAGGGAAGAGAACATACCTAAGCTTGAGGTCGTCTGCGTCGGAAATAAATGTTTCAAACATTATTGTTTGCTGGTTGGCACTCACGGCACGCGCAGACAAGCTCGGAAACGCTTTCTTTGTGTGCAAACACATTGGAAACAATGGTGACATCTACTAACACGTTGGTGCTGCTAACAAGCGTTATACTCATATGTGTCCACAATTTTAAACAAAGAAATGCGTTCAGCTAGATTTAATTAAAACTGTGCAGTGTACATACCCTGCTTGTCAACAAACCTATGAGTAATGTGATGATTCAGCATTCATGTGTTAACTAAAAGATAATAGGTCTAATTTTATGACAAAGTTAACAAATGAACAGATCATTTTATTCTGGTGGCAAACAAGAAAACCCTAAGGGAGAAGACAGGTCTGGTTTGAGCTTTGAAAAAAAGTGTTCTGTATATTACTACCATCGACTAAACCTATTTGTATAAAGTAGTCAGATAGTAATTATAAAATATTTCAAATACACCGGTCTAAATCATGTGTAACAAAGGAATCACGTCTATAATTAAAAATGTAATCAAAATTACTGAAATCTTATTTTATTCAGTACTGTGCGAAGAATATAGTCCATACCAACCGGGATTCCAAAGATGGCTCAAGAGAGGCGAGTAGCAAGCCTGAACGTTCTCGGCCATTTCTAAACTATACCTACGTCGAGCGTTAAAAATGGACCATAAGACAAAGGAGCGCTTATTGGGTTTTATAGTTTTGTTTCTAAACTCTTAACTCAGAACCTTTCACTAAATATGGCCGTCGTATGGTTTGCCTAAACCAAAATTTGAATAAAACAATGTTAAAGGTGCGTACTCTGGTACCCCTCCATATCACCCCCTTAACCTTCATTTTTCCTAGAAATTCAACCCAAGTAGTTGTAACTAATAGTTAATTTAGTAACATTCCAAGAAGTTGCTTACAAATAGACCTACCAAAGTATTACATTTTAATAACTATTAGGTTTACTAAAAAGTGTAATATAATTCCCAATAAGGTTATGTAGACTGAAATTACCTTATAAAACAGCTATAAAATATTTATAGTACTCTAATAATAAATCACTATAAACAGTTGGTTGATTAAATTACGCGCTATCTGAAAATATACACACTCAATTGTGTTGGTTTATTTTTGAAAAATAACTTAGAGAGATTACTTTGGATATTTAAAAAAACTTGTTTGTCAAATTAAATCGACCTTTTTTAAAAAAAAAAATCAATTTTTCGAGTATATATGCAATTAATTCTATTTTTTACCCGTATCCATACAAGACCTGTAGATTTAGATCGATCATGAGCATAAACTCAAGGTCTATGAACCGAACATGCCTATGTCAAGTTAACTCAGTACGTCTAACCTATAGTTCAATTTGGATAAGAGCCTACAATGCATAGCCCGAACGGATAGTAAAACACGCTGCTAAAAAATGCTTTATCTGGCATCTAAAAAAGTTATTAGATTTATTTTGACGCATTCATATGTCAATTGCCATTGTCAAGTGTTACCCTTGGTAGAAATTATCAATACCTATAAGATCCTTTGTATTATTTGTAGTCAACCTCCCTTTTTCTCAACTAATACAAAGCCTACAGCGAGGAATACGGTATCAGTGGATAGCATTTTTTACCGACTTCTGACATAGCATACTCAGTTTACTTTAAAACGTATCGTTTGTTTAAAATTTAGGGTACTATATATAAAAAAAATCGAAAGCCCTAATTATTTTTAACCCCGTAGATGCTTCCAAGGTACGGAGAAACTCCCCGTGAGAAACGATACATGGTCACCTCCTCGCAGCGTTCCAATAAGATTCAAACAAAAATTCATCCAAAAGTAAATAATAACACAATATCCTGTGTGAAGAACGGGAATTCAGCTAGTTACAATAATAGTATGGTAAAATGTTAACAAGTCTACCTATGTTCATATTTTATACCTATGGAAATTGTACTATAGTTTGTTGACAGCGATCCCTTGCTATAGTGTGGAAAGGTGGAAGAGAGAGAGGAATGTGCTTCGTGAGGTCAGTCACGTAGGCAAGCTGGATCCTCCCTTTGAAACAATTGTGTAGGCTCACGGGTGTGCTATTGTAACACAATGCGACTTGTTTAGGGTTGCCACACGTCCCGGTTTTCCGAGATTGTTCCGTTTTTTAGATGACAGTGCCGGTGTCCCGAAACACTACACGATTGTCCCAGTTTTTAACTTTTTTCGTATTGTTCTCTTTTACCCCGCAATCGGTGGTGTAGGAAGCCTATTAACATTATTTTTGTCAGGTTGGTATACATAAGTACTACACGATTCTGGAAAGTCCCGTCTATTCTATATATTTAGTGATAATATTCTTTTTGAATTTGTACGTCAGTGCATCATTGTGGTAGTGTAAATACAAATGTAAATGTAGGGATATGTTTGTTTCGTGGTTCTGAAATTTACTTATGGGTCTATATTCAATTAAATTTAAAGTGTTAAAAGTCTAAGCATGCCGAAAAGACAGTGCAAGATGAAGGAGGCAAAATCTTATCGCAAATGTGAGAAAAAAATTAATTTTTGCTTGTCTTTTTTGTAGTTAAATTATTAATGCTGCTTGAATGTGTGAAATGCCAGGCCTCCACCGTGGTTTGGATCCCACGTTAAACTGTAGGTCCTCCATTTCATCTCACAGTCACCCTGCCATTACACATTAGCGTAAATACGTATAGCCCGAACGGGTAGTAAGACGCGGTGCTAATAATAACAATAATAATGCTGTTTACTTTTTGTTATAGGTGAAAGGGATTTATTTAATGTGTCGTAAAAATTTAAATAAAATTGTGATGCTTTAATATATATGTATATTTGTCGAGCAAAAATCTGGCAACGTTATTCATAGGCAGACAAGTTTCCAACTGAGATAAAGTAGGAGAACAAACAACAATGTAACAAGTATATAATATCTTAGGGCTAACAAAAATTAAAACGGAACTAACAATTGTGTTTCAATTTTATATTTCTTTCTTGCAAACTATCAATTACGTTAACATTCAAATATAATTCGTAGATGGATATAAATGTGTATTCCAACAATGACTGGTGGGAGGGATGTCTGGGATCTCCGGCAAAAAAAAAGTGTTATTGATATTGTAAGTAATGTGTTTGTATTCCTCCTTAATTCTTATTGGAGTCTTGTAAAATTGATATATCGTAAAAAAAAACACGCACCCACTAACACAAAACGCCAAAGGTATATCCTAATTTTATTATTAATTGGCATATTTAACAGCTAGAAAAGTTACTAGACCTACTTCCACATAATCATACATCAAGTCATGTTATCTTCCTATATATTATCAATACCTACAAAATAGTATTCATAATATAGTAATATGTGATCAATATTGACAGCAAAAATTATGTTTGTATTTTCTAAAAGGTGCTCCAAATGCCCATTTGTAATAAAATCAAGATAAGAGCTTGGCTAAGCCTACATATATAAATATATTAAGTCAATGTAACTTATATCCCCCCCCCCCCNNNCCCCCCCCCCCTATGCTCCCCGCCAAAAATAAAGAAGCCCGAACTAACAATTATTGTGTTTGGTTTGTTGAGAGAGAGAGAGAATAAATCTTTTGATCCCTTATTGTTGCCACGCAAGCAATCTGAGGTCATCTGAGGTCACAGGCTATCAACAAGTGTGACTGTGACTAATAGAATAAAATTAAGGCTTTCTTTGGTGAGTCACACTAGAGGCCTATTTAGTGGTAGGGGGTAAGGTGTTATATTAGTCCATTAAAATAATAGGCGATATTACTCTAATACTAAGGAAATGGAAATTATTTCATTTTTAAAATCATAATTATACAAAATAAAAACATCATTTTACATATTTTCATATTTTTAATGTTGTAATGATATTTTATTAATAAATTTCAGATAAGCGTATTAGAGCCAAACATATGTTTTAAAATGTTAAAACATTTAATGGTTGGATAGACCCCTTTGAAAACATTTTGAATTTGCTCCCGAGTAGGAATGAGATAATACACGTTGGTAAAAAAGACTGCCAATACATCCGGCCGGAATTCGACGCCCGGCCTCCCAGTCACCAGCAAACCAGATTCGATTGACCTAACACAGAGGTCGGCAACCCTTTTGGACCCCGATTAACTTTTACATTTATCAAAGGTCCCATGATCAACCCTTCGTTTCTCCACTATGCTTTTAATTATTTTTTTCTAAAATTTTGTATTTATTCCTCGAATTCCCTATTTCCTCCAAAACCTATGTCTCTGCCTTTATATGAATCACATAAACTAAATAAAATGTACACCCCTTACCATGTAGCAGTCTTACCTTGACGGATTACACTATGTCTCTATAGTATAAGCTGTACCATAGTGGAATAATCCAAGTTAAGACGGCCTTTTATTGACGATGTGGTTTTCTTACGCGACTGAAAATTGCTGCGAACCGATCGATCGCTCGATAGCAATCGACCTGTTGCTATTCCCTGGCCTAAAGGCCGGTTCACACAAAGCTAAGCTATGCCTTGCTAGTTGCTACGCAACGCAAAGTTTTTTCCGATTGCTGGCCGAGCAATTTTTTCATCTCCCATTTTGCGCCATCTTACGTTACGCATGCGCATAACACAGCTTGGGCTCCGTGTTGAACAGGCGCAGTGTTGGTTTGGTGAAAATAACTAAGGAAGTGTTTTAAGTTTTGTTTTCAGTTTGTTTCACGTGTATTTAATCAATATTCTATTTAGGTTTTACATTTAATAAATGTTTTAATACTAAAATGGAAGCGTTAATTGAACAAGTTAAACCTCCACTTCCTAGATTTTCTTCATCTTCCAAAACACCTGCAGCAGCATCTTTTCTTCCTTTATACTATCACCTTAACCCAAAGACATTTTGGAGAACGCCATTATAACTAAACTTCAGTGGATAAGACCAGAAAGAAACACTGAATTTGGGAGGGGAAAGAGGGACCATTGCTTAGCTTAGCCATGAGTGTGAAACCAAATTGACAGTCATAGTACAGGACAGCACAGCTTAACATTCTGTGTGTATCGGCCTTAACATTTATTCCACGTGCCCACCTATGTGGGTAAGCCTACCTTTGATGTTTAGTGCTGAAATAATGTATTTTAGGTTAACATTATTTTATGTTTGTTATTGATTGACCTCACCCTTTTAATTTTAATAATATCCTCATATATTTTAAGGTTTTTATAATAAATTTTGAAAAACTACTGTGAGTTATGTTTTAAGATTTTCAAGTATGATGCCGCTCAGATTTTCCCTGCAAGAACTTACGAAGTAATCACGAGTCGCGCCACCAGTACCGGCGCACACAGCCTATAGTATGTTTTATTCTTATTTAATTTTTAAAAGTTCGCATAGTTTTTATCGTCTCTTCGGAGAAAAACAAGTCTCGCCACTAACATCAGAATGGCCTTGAGGGTTTTAAATACTCGCACCAGTCACAACTAAGAACACGGCGAAGAGAAGCGACGGCCAGATTAGACCAGAGCAAATTTATTGGCCGTTTTTAGAGGCTTAGAGCTACCAAGCGCCGATTATAAGGCCACGAAGCTCTAAAATAAACCAATCTCCGGACATGGCGAAGGGCGAGCGGTGTAGAGATAGACCACCCCCCACGGAATAACAAGTATTTTTAAAGACAATAATATGAGACATAGTTCGTTTTAAATCAGTGCAGGTAAACAATTTTTCCACCGCGGCTTACAACTAGTGAGGGTTAACCTCGTTTAAATATAGTGATGGGATAAGAATGAGGAAGGTATAACTTAGATAAAATACCCTCGCATTTGTGTAGTGTAGGAAACCAGAAAGGAAAATTCTCCTCAATTCACCTGACCGGGGTTCTAACCCTGACCCCCAGTCCCAAAATCATGCTAAATGAACCTTACATTTAACCGGCGTGCCCATCGATGCAGGCTGTAGGTAATAATAAGCTATGAATATCGCGCTTTGAAGATTAATTTTGTAAAATTATACATTTTTAAATAGCTTAGGCTATATACACTAGACTTGTGTGAAAAGCTGGGCGGTCAATTATTTTTGCTGAAAGGCCACATCACCATTTAATGTGGGTTTGGCGGGATTATTATTTTCATAGTATAAAAATTCCCTGTATATTTCAGTCTTTCCAGGTGGAGTTTACAGTATAGAGAGGAATGAATTTTTACTTTTCATCAAAAGCTAAAATTCCCTTTGAACAAAAAAAAAAGAATGTGTTGCCAAATAATTATTGGAACCACATTTTAACTTAAACCTATTTTGTTAAAATTTTATGTCATTAACAAATTCATTGAAGATATATTAAATCCATGTTTAGTACTAGTTTTGTTTTTAAAAACTGGCATTAAATGTATGTGTAAAGGGGGACATGAGAGTAAACAACATTTTCTAAAAAAAAGCTTTAGATTTAACAATTAAACTTTACCATTGTTTGAATATTTAAAATAATAATTGAGTTGGACAACCTCAATATTTGCTATATATTTGAAATGGTCTATGTCTGGAAATTTATAAAAAAATAATTAAATAGCTCTAGAAACTATTTGGAGCGGTCCTTTCCTGGCAAATTTTGAAAAGTGGATAGTACCTCTAAAAGCAATTTGGAGTTTGAATCAAGGTCAACTTTAAGCCTAATATATGAGAATATCAAAGAATAGTGAAATAAATTTAGATAGTGCAGGTGCTAGGAGGGATTTTGTTTGAGAAATATGAGGTAGCAGTTTCTTTTCAGATATGTCCACTTGGGATGATAGTTTCAATGAAAATTCATGGTGTCAGCTGGATAAGTGGTCAGTTAACCCTCCCTGCATGCCCACACACCTCCCTGTGTGCATTATTTACATTTTGTTGGGCGTCCAAGGGCAAGCGCTACTCAGTCGCTTTATAGTGTTACTACTATGCTAAAGTGCATTAATTGTTGCGTTTGATTGCCTTATTCGAGTAAAATGTATGTTTAAGTTGTAAGCCGGAAAAGAAAGCGCAGTGGCGAGTGTTATTGTTTATTTTGTGACACTTCTGAAGATTTAGTGCAAGAATCAAAGACAAACACTTTTATGACTATTCAAAGCACTGCTGAGATTATTGATTAATTTAAAATATATATGCTTTATGTGAAACACATAGCTGAGTATTTAAGTATGTGGAGTGCAATTTGGTCTTATAGAACAATCTCAAATACGCTCTTCAGTTGTGACAGGTGGTTTGATTGGAATAACTCAAAATGAGGACGCTATGCAAAAATGGTTGCTTTTACATATTTAAAAAAATTCTATACATCGGGATATATTGATGTTTCTTGAATGTGAGCTGGATGCTACATATACAAATTCTTCATTTCACAATGAATGGAACCAGACGAGAATTGAAGGGGTGGAGTCAAAAACTATGTAGCTCCAATAAAACCAATTTTTCAGGAGAGACAAAAAACAGTTTTAAAGATTTAATATAAAAATAAGGAATAAAGTGTAGCTTTTATTGGGTAGAAGAGGGTTTGGGACATATTTACACATTTATGTAAAATAAAAAATGTTAATTGTTTTGCAATTAAATATAAACTAAATAGGAGCTACCTGGTTTTTGACCCAAAATTATATTTTTTTAAACTTAATTGATATAATTAAGTATCAATGTCTAATAATTAATTATACATTTAAATATTCACTTGTGTACATTTTATATGCATTTATTTTAACAATCCTTGGCGAGGAGTTATAGTCATATTAATAATCATTATCTTCAAAAGTGTCATTTGGGTGTGTTTCATCTGCTGTAAGTTAATTGTAAAACCATAAATCTGATGGAGGCACTTTTGTTTGGTGTTGTTTCCTTCATAAGATGGTAAATAATCGGTTCCTGAATCCACCACTTTATCACTATCACTTTCTTCAGCCATTTTATAAACACTATGACAAGTTTTATAACAAGGAAGCCAATATTATGACTGCACTATTTTTATATTCACCGATAATATAAACCAAAGCTCACCAAATGAGTATCTTAGTAACTATTTGGGAACATTAACAAAGCAACTGCTGGAGCTACCTTGTTTTTGACTCCAAAACTAGAGCACCGCAGATCCTTTTATTATATATGAACCATTAATAATAGAGCTACCTGGTTCTTGTAAAAAAAAAGTTTTTTTTTCTAGAAGATGGCATGTAAAACTTATTTTCACCCAAATGTGAAGCTACCTGGTTTTCGACACCACCCCTTCAATTAATAAAGATGAAAAAAAAATATCCTGTGTCTAATTGGCAATTGCTTTTTTGTCCATTCGAAAGCAATCCTGAACAAAATGGTCTTATAAATATTTTTACTGGTTCAGTTGCTGAGACAAGCTTAGAAAAATGTTTACTTTCAGTAAAACATAAAGAAGAACAGCCAATAAGCCAATTTTAAGGAGAGTGCTTAATTTCAAGGAAAAAAGATTATTTGAACCAATAAAAAAAGAGGGAGTTTCTTAATCTCAATTACACACCTAAATTGAAGCAAAGGACCAAAGTTAATAAACGACTTTAGGACTCTAAAGAAATTGAATATTGTAAGGAATGTACTTGGTAGAACTAAATTGGCTGATTGATTGATTGATACACTTCTAAGTCAATTAACAAAACAGTTATGAAAAAAAGGGGATGGTTAAACAAAAGAGAGATTGTTTGAAGATAAAAAGATATACTAAGTCAATTAACAATATGAAATGATGGCAGTGATAAAGAATTAATTAGTCAGGGATAAAAATTGATATGTAAGGAATTTACTCATTTATAAATACATAAATCATTTTCCTAAGAATCCCCTAGAATTGGATCAAGAGTAATTTGAATTTACAAAAAATAGGTGAAACGGAAGTTGAGTAAGATTCTGTAAAGAAATGAAATTATTAGAAAAGTATTTTGAGAATTTTTTCAAAAGCAGAAATTGTAAAAAGTTAATGACAAAACTCTGTCACCAATTGTTTGACCTAATTTTAATATAACTTAATCCTATTATATTAGCAAGAAGCCCCTCCCACCAGGTAGATTTAGTTTCCTTCTCTGAACTAAGCACATGAATGTAGTTCCTTCTAAGAAACATCCTTTGTCCTTCAATGCCACAATGAATGTAACAAAAACTGCTAATATAGGAGCTAGTTTTATAATAGAAGAATTTAAATCTTGTAAGTGAATAACAAAACATTAAATAATTAGTACTTGGCCAATGGCATATAAAAATAAGTAATAACACAACTCATTAAAGTTTGTATACATTATGTTTTCCCCCTCCCCAGATTTTAGGGGTCAAACCTCGCTCAAGTAAATGCTATATCATGGCACATCTTTCTCAAGTAATATTTCAGTGCCAGACTCATATTATAAGCAAATTATAAGAGATTATCCAATGAACTCCCCACTCCCACTCACTATACTTGACATGAAGGGTGAAGAAATAACTGTAAGGTCATTCGCTGGCTTAAAATAGATCTGTTAGCCACCTATTACAATACAGCAGGCTACTTACACAAGAGAGTGGGTATTGAAAAGATAAATATACCAATATAATTATTTATTCCACTATTAAAGAGGACATAATTATTATATTTATGGTAATTGGAGTTAATATAGAAACACTTTATTCTAAGCCTTTAAAAAAAATTTGTGATATGCAACTAAACTAAAATTTTGTACATCTTAGGCCTTTATTCTTCCCAGGCACAAACTTGTGACTTAGCCCTATTTTGTTCTATATTATTTGTATTGCCAAGTCAATCTAAGGTGTAGAAATGTGGAGGTTAGCTAGAGTGTAATTACCATATATAAAATTAGATCAACTATAACAAAAATTACAGTATCAGTAACTTACTTAATATTAAAACAATTGTCATGATAATTATATAATCTTGAATATTATGTTCTCCGGCTGTCACTTATATCAATGCTAATAAAATAAGTATGGTTACAGGTTTTCAATTTTGACTATAAGAATATATAATTTTGTCTTCTCTGTAGAAGTGCACAGAGAAAGTTAAGTGAACTGTGACGTGCATTCGACTGACTTAGGAGGACAGAGTTCAATCTCCAGCCAGATAAATGTTATATTTTTGTATTGTTGTTTTCACCTAAACCCTCCCAAACAATGAAAATAAAGCCCTCTTTCGACAGCTTTCCTTCTCTGTGTCACTCTCCGCGTGGCAATAAAAACACCATACTTCGCACATGTTATATTTAGCTAAGTAGATAATTCCCTTTGGCTTTTGATATCACAAGAATGAACACGTGACTCAGAAATTTGATCTCAAATTGACTCAAAACTTCATATCAAAATTTTAAAAAAATAATAGATTTTTTTTCCGTTTTGTGGCTATTACAGTGTTTTTGCCGTTTTTTAGCAAAACATCTCTTTGGCAAAATGAATGAAATATTGCTTCAGTACAAAAATAGAATTTAATTTTCTTCACATGGTGGCCTTAACAGTTGTTTAATCAGTCAAGGGTGTCCTGGAATTTAATGACAACCCTTTCTCTTCATTTAAAAAGTTTTTCATCTAGTGCCGCTATGCTCATGTGGATATTCTACAACTGTTGATATCACCATATGAAGAAAATTAAACTATGTTTCTACTGTTCAAGTAATATTTTATTTATTTTGTTCAAAAAATTGATCTGCTATAAAAACTGCAAAAACACTGGACTTTTAACCGCGTTCCCTACATCCTCAGTGCCTTAACTAGTATTCATTGTGAATGATTGTCTCTTGCGAGCTTGTTTTTAAATAGAGATGGGTCTGTTCCAAAATTGTTGTTCTAGGTTTCAAATCACTCTTTGCTTAATCACACAAACTAATCCAGAGCGACCGCTTTGGTCGCCACATGGTCTAAGGCAGTGAGTGGTTCCCAACCTTTTGTGGCCCATCTCCCCTTTCTGGAGGTTGACCAACACCTATCGCCCTCTCCATTGTATGCCTAATTTTAATTTGAGGTAAAGTGTAAATAATAAAGCAGTTTTATTATTTTAAACAATTTTACTACCCTATATAAAAATTACCAACGCAGTTTTATCCGGTCACTCTTAAATAAAATAGAAAAAAAATTAAAATGTACAATTTTTACAATTTGTTTTTAAGAACAAAGAAGTGAAATAATTAACTAAGATCGTTGACGTACATGTTTTCATTTTTAAATTGGAATCTGGAAAAATTAAGAAAGTTGACAGTTAAAATTTGAAAAAAACATGAAAGTTTGAAAATTTTGCTATTGTTTTATTTTACCTTTTCAATGGTTGCCTTGCCACCAAAGCTTGAATATCCGGCTTTATGTTCGGCAAGTTCAGGCGCAAGTCTCCTTTGAGGCAAATGTCCAACTTATTTCTTTGTTTTGTGAGGAGCTGGACAACAGAACTAAATCCTTTTTCAACTAAATATGTTGACGGGAACGAGATGAGAAGTGGTTCAGTTTTTCCCCACAATTGTGGATAAGTGTCCATAAGCTTCACCCAGACTAACTCGTGACCGCTCTGCTTGAAAATGATTCTCGCCTCATAGTCATACTTCAGATCTAGAAACTCTGTCTGCAAAGAGTTATCAAGCTTATCCACAGCTTCAAACGAGAATGGATCTAGAATACCAATCCGAAATTTGTAACTTGGCCAAATCTTCAAATCTTGGTTCCATGTCAGTTTTTAACTGGTCAAGGTGATCAGTAAAAATTAGAATCTTGTCTTCTGGGAGTTCAGGAGTCTTGTTATCTGACAATGAACACTTTTTAAGGGCCGGAAACTGAATCAGCTCTTTACGGCCAATATTTACCTTGTGAATATCAAACTTGGCGATGAATGATGAAATAATTCCTTTGGCCTTGATAAAGGTTCATCTTGTTTCCTTGAAGCCTTATATTGACTTCGTTCACTTTTTCAAAAATATCTGTAAGTTACGCAAGTTCCAGCTTGCGTTGCTTCAAATTCTCACTTAAAACAGGATCAGACGTGTCGACAAAATCAGTAACCGTGTCAAATAATTCGAAGAAATGGTGCAAACAGTTTCCTTTGGAAAGCCACCTCACAGCCGTATGTAGAAGCAAGCGTTCGAATTCCTCATCATTTTCATGGCAAAGTTGTCGGAACAGACGGTCATTGAGGGAATTAGCTTTGATCTTGTTGACACATTTGATCTTGTTGACACCAGTAATAACCAGTTGTAGGGTTTCATGCAGGACACCACTCAATTTTTTCGCAGCTAAGTTTTGATGATGAATGACACAGTGAATAGTGATGACCTGTCACTTCTTTCTTAAGGTGGGCTAGAAACCCAGCATGACGACCTGACATGGCAGGAGCACTGTCCGTTGCACAAGCGCTTGCGTTTGTTAGGGGAATCTATTTTTCCTCAAAATAATCTTGCACCACTTTAAAAATCGACGACCCTTCGTATCAGTGATCAAAGTTCTAGCAAACAACATTTCCTCGGTAATTTCCTTTTGTTCATTGATAAGTCTCACATAAGCTAATACAATTGCTTTGTTATCAATCACAGTTGATTCATCAATCTGCAATGCAAATTTACTTTTTTTTCAACAAATTGGTGAGTTTGGATTCAACGCCTGTAGCCATTTCGTCAATTCTTCTGGAAACAGCATTGTTGCTCAAAGGAACAGATTGACTTATCTTATTACTAGGGCCCTCGCCTAGCATGATTTCAACAATTTTTTTGGTAGTCGGCAAAATAAGAGTTTCGCCAACTGTGCGAGGTTTACCACATTTAGCGATCAATAAAGAGACATAGTAAGAAGCAAAAAGACCTTTGTCAAGATCGGTTGCTTGTTTTTTAAATAATTCACTCACATTAGGCCGTTTATCAGCTTTAGCTTTGAGGTTTTGAAAATAACTAAGCCCTTTACTCACTTTATCACTGTGTACTCTTGATAAATGATCTTTCATTCACAAAGGCTTCATGGCTTCATTACTAGTAAATGTTTTATCGCTCAAAAGACAATGTGGTAACTGCACATTTTGCGGTGACTCAATAAAATAAAATTTTAAATACTCAGCTGAGTATTGACGACATTTCTTCTTTTTTGAATCTATTGTGCACAAAAATTGATGGCGAGGCACACAAAGGCTAGTGAAGACTGAAGACGAATGTAGGTCATTGGCAAGTGTGTTGTGATGGCATGAGGGGGAGGGGGTTGTATCACCATTCGGCCTCGCTGAGCAACAACCAGTGGGGATTGTGGAGAGGGGTGAGTGCAGTGAACTTGCCGGCTGAGAATAGCCAGTGACTCGTACTACCCGGCAACTTCTACTGTACAGAACTATTTTAATTTTTCCCCCTTTGAATACTCATCGCCCCCACTTATGTATTGCCCCCCTGATAACCCAAATCGCCCCCAGGTTGGGAACCACTGGACTAAGGCCTCCTTCTCACAAAAGACTTAACTGCCAATGAATGGGTTTGAATGTGGTCAGGTGTACCAAGGGTGGTTTTTCCTAAATTGTTTTTCACTCTCCCTCTACAGAGTTCAGGTACATTCACTCTAAATTCAGCCTTCCTCATCCTTAACACACCAGTGTAGGCCCCCCCTAATAAGTACCTAGTACATATGTGTATGCGCATAACCAGAACAGGTAGTATGACATGGTGTTAAAAAAAACAAAAAAACTCTAAAACCATCTTGTATCCATTGTTTTTGTCTTTTTGTCATATGGGTGAATAGAATTTTGTAATTCAGTGAATAAAAACTAGGCCCTAATTTATATCAATTACATTAATTTTAATGTAAGGTCATGAAATATTGTATTGATATTTTAACTAAGAACTAAATTCTCATGACCTGAAGCTTGTTTTGGTTATAAAGTGAACAAGTGGCAATGAAGTAGGCCTAATGAAGACCAAATCAATGCATCCCTACTTTTAAGTTAATCCAAATATTTTGTGATATCCTGAATAAGTAAATAGTTATTTAACATCAACAATGTGCATCATACATAGTTATATCCCCATTACTTTAAAAGTTAGATAAATGAATGTCTGAAAAGGAATAATATACAGTTTTACAAATTGGTGTTGTACAGAAATAGCTTAAGTTAATCTTAGAACTTTTTTTCTCCACAACATCTTCCAAGATTTGTAGAGGGCTTTAAACCATTTTATTTCATAATTTGAAATTTAATCAAAACACCTTATCAAATTATTTATGTTTTTTTCAAATAGTCTAATAAAAGGGGTTAAGAAGTGTTCCTAACACACATAAAACCTGTTTTTGACTAAATGTATGGTAACATTTACTAAATTTTGAAAAACTAGTTTTCTATGCCCACTGGGTGGGACTGATTTATTTTACTGTATTTCAGGCACATAACTTCAAGTGGTCTGCCAGAGCCTAGAATAAGACTCACAGATGGGTGACCTGGTGGTCTAGGGGTAAGGTGTCAGACTTCTATGCTGGCGGCCGGGGTTCGATCCCCGGTCCCGGCAAAGATTTATCTGATTACCAAACCCTTCCTTCACCTCTGACAAGACATCTTGTGAATGTGAGGAATGCCAGGTCTCCACCGTGGTTCGGATTCCACGTTAAACTGTAGGTCCTCCATTTCATCTCACAATCACCCTACCATTTACACATTAGCGTAAGTGCGTATAACCTGAACGGGTAGTAAGACGCGGTGCTAATAATAATAATAATAATAATAATAATAATAATAATAATAATAAAGACTCACAGCCACCTTTAAATCATCTAGAATGTTTCTTCTTTCATACCACATTAAGAATATATTATTTCTCCACTAAGATTAAAGCCCAATAAGAACATAGGCCGGTATTACACTATCATATTTTTCTTTGATCAAATATATGATAAAAGATTTAACGCCGTCTTTGATCAAAGATGTGTTATTACACTACATCACATTTCTTTCACAGTCGCTACAATATATGTTATTAAAATAATTGACTCCAATGGTTTAATTCCAAGTGCAGCAACTGTGAGTGTTATTGTGATAATCTCATTGCTGCTTGGAACTAAAAGAAAACCTGTTAAATGATTGTGGATTCTACCTGGGTTGGGAGACAAAATTCAAGAGGGATTAACAGTTGCCTGCTAAAGAAACTTCAAACTGAAGATCCGGAATCTTAATCAAAAATATTTACGCATGAACGGTGAAACTTTTAAATATTTGGTAGCAAAAGTCACTCCATTAATTAAAAGAAAAAATACACACCTAAGAAATGCTATGACTGATTCGCACATGCAGGATAATCTTTCAGGCACCATTTTCTTTGATCAAACCTTAGAGCATGTTCTATAACGAAAATATGTGATCAAAGATTTGTAAAATAATATTTCTGTGATCAAAGATCTTTGAGGAGTCATCAAAGTTACATCACATTTTCTTGATCACAGATCTTTGATCAAAGAAATTTGACAGAAATGTGATAGTGTAATACCAGCCTAACATAGGATGAATATCACCTGAACCACAATCCCTATAAAATCTTGCCCACAGGTGAAACCATTAAATAGAACCTTGTGTTCAATGGAGTTATACCAAGCACAATGACCTACTAATGTTAAGAAAACCATTTAACAACAATATTAAGTGATGAAATTAGATAAATCATAAATAAATATGTTAGGAATGTGTGATTATAGTGTAACGACTAATGAAAGTACCAGTACATAATCAAAGTATTTATATAAAAGGAGATATGATAAAAGTTACAATACATCTACTATGGCAGTATTTCTCAAATTTTAGCCAGTTACATACCACTTTCAGGGCCAAAGCATTACCAAAGTGGCCCTTTCAGCTACAGTCATAATTTAAAAAAAGGGAAATAAAATACCCAATACCCTGAATAGTATTAATGGAAGTTTTAAATTTTAGTTAAGCTCTTGTAAAAAACTAACCAAGAGATAAAGAAAGTTTTATAAAAGTCCATGACATCATTTCAAGACCTGTGTGTTTCTTTCAGGGGAACAAGAATTTATAATAGTAAAGGAAAATTAAGATTGAGGTAGGCCTATTGAAAAGATAGTTAAGGGTAACTGGTAGTGTCATTGTTGCGTCTAATCAAAACATGGCTGAGGACAGCTATGGTGGAAAGTAGACATGTTGTCTTGGCTCTCCTGCATGTCCACAATGATATCATATTAGACCCACTACAAGTAATTGAGCAGTTTGCCCAAACTAGCAAACACTGGTAATGTAAACAACTTGTAGGCCTACATTTAAGAGGTATTAAAAAAATTATAGTACTGATTTTATTTATTTATATTTCCATACATTTCTATTTTATTCCCAGGAGCCCAGGATGATCTTAAAATATCATTTTCTAGGATTTCATCTAGACAAGAAAAACTCCTTAACTGGGGGAGTCCCTTACCACTAAAAATTGATCCCTAGATTTGTCTCTTGTTTGCTTATCAAAACTATAACTATAAAAAAAATTGCTATAGGCGAATTAATGAAACTAGTGATACAGAAATCTGTTGAATACCACAGTTTGGGAAACACTTCATTTTATAAAAACTTGATCAAATAATAAAATTAAAAAATTAAGCCTATTATATAAAATAATTTAAATATTTTTAAAAAAAGGAAAAATAAACAACATACAAGTATTATCTCAAGCCGCCAAGAGACATAATAGATGCAAATATATGGTAGGAAAGCAAGTAATTCCCAATTACATTTAAGTGAAAACTATTTTTAAAATTAAAGATGCATATTTTGAGTCATGTGATCTGTATCTGTCACTTTTGTTACATAAGAGTAGTACGAATTATAAAGTAACATTTTATAAATGTTTAATGCATGTGTATATATATATAAAAGAATCAAATAGCCGAGGCTATTATGTATACATTTAGTGAGGGATCACTCCACACAGATATCATATTCTGAAAATTGAAAAATGACACCTGGACTAACCACTGAGCTATCCAGGATTCGTCTCCTGCCCAGGGTCATTCTTCACTCATATTTTAAGGCAGAGTTTTTTGATCGACTTGGGGAAATCGTCGGCTACAAATGTGTGATTTCTTAATATCACGAGCTAACAGATAACTCAGCCATCTGCGACTCACTTGATAGTTGGCTTATGCGGCACATGTACAATTATTATTATAATTGTTGGGGATGCAGATGGCTGGGTTATCTGATAGCTTGCGATATTAGAAACCACACATTTGTAGCCGACGATTTCCTTAAGCCCATCATAGACTCTCTGCCTTAAAATATGAGGGAAGAATGATCCTAAGCACAGGATGAATCCTGGATAGCTCAGTGGTTAGAGCAGTGGCATACTAAGCCAAAGGTCCCGGGATCTATTCCTGTGTCCAGGTGTCATTTTTCAATTTTCAGAATATATATAAATAATAAAATAATCTTTTAGAGGTGTTCTTATTCTGCCTATTATAACTGCTCAGGTGTTGATAAAAGTTAAACATTGCTGGTTTTTAACTTTTTAATTTTTTAGCTTAAGTTATTTATAACATAGTTTAATAGCATATGTACAGTAGCCCCATGGCTTCTTTGGTGCTGACTGACAGCTTTAAAATGTTCCCAAACCAAGTTATGTATCCCTACGCCGAATCAGATGATCTGCAAAAACATGTGTTTAGCAGCTGTCGCTTCTGACAGTCAAAATTTAGATATATCCTAAATGTTGACTGTCAGGAGTCGGCTGTGAGCTGTCAGTCAGCACCAAAGAAGCCATGGGGCTACTGTATGTAACAAATGTACAGGTTAATTTGTTTTAGGGGACTAAATTTCATTTAAAATGCTCTGTTAGTGAATGTTTTGCTCCAACAAGACTTTAAAAGGAAAAATTTTGAAAATGAATTTTGTTAGTATGGTTATATATGATTAAAAGTGCTGGGCCTATGTGAATAGATTATGCAAATGCATAGAGCATCATAATCACAATACAGGTATTAATAAAGTTACTTATAGAGTTTTTTACAAAAATTGTTTTTGATAAAAAATAAGCTTGAAGTTAGGCTTTAATAAGCATACTGGACCAATAGGCCTACTGGTGTTACAACCTTACATCAGCACATCAATGGTTCCCAACCTTTTTTAGTCTGCATACCCCTTGGCGGCCCATTTCCATAAATTTTGCCAAAATGTTTAATTTTACTAGTACAGTAGTATTTATTTCTGATTTATTTGTTGCAACTGAAAATAAATGGGATGTTAATGGGATTAAAAAACAATGTGATAGTAAGCTGAATAAGTAGTGGAGATATTTTTACATCCAAAAAGCAAAAGTTACATAAAAACACGTTTAATTGATATATTAATGATTATAAAAAACATTTTATGCTTGAAATAGAAATCAGTTTCTCAAGGTCAAATATAGAAGAAAGGCCATACCGCCCCTCACCATATCGTTGAGTTAATTTCATAGCTTTTGACTGATATTTTGTCTTACACTGCTGTCATATATGCTCTTTTCACCACTATTCAAATATTTTCACATACCCCCAAACGTCCTGGCATGTACCCCTGAGAATACACATACCCCACATTGAGAAACATTGCCTTACATCATGCTCATATTAAATATACTTTCTTTGTTTTGTTACAATATGCCTATATATCTATTATATTATTATTAATATATATGCTACTTAAGAAGATGGAAAATAGAGTAATACCAGGTTTAATAAAGTTTGATGATGTTGAATAATAATTAGGCTTAAATACATTTAGATGAAAAGCACTGCGATCCCAATAAAACCAGAGAAACGTAAATATTTAATATCTTTGGTGTGGACTTAGTTCTTTAGTGTTGACTCATGATTGTTTGTAGATTTTTTCATTGATAAATAATATCAAAATATTAATTTATAATTTTAAGCAACATTTTAATTTGTTTATTCATAGAAGATTAGATTATAATAATAAACATTAATCAGTGGTGCTAGAATTAGTTATTTCATGCCAAAATAGAAGCTAGATGATTTTAATATATGGATTTGCGTGGTTGACTCCCATTTCCCAGTTGTGAACTATACATGGGTGCAATGGCGGCTCGTGTATAGGCACTGAGAAACTGCAGCGCCCCCTATTTCCACTTGATATTACCGATAACATTTAATATAATGAGTCCTTTTTTCTTTAATTCTTTATTTTTGTAGTACAATATATATTCCTTAAGCTTAATGTCAGTACTTCAGTAGCCATCCCCCAGTTTATGAAAAAGATAATTAAATATTTGTATGAAACTGTGCGCTTCACAGTGCCAGCGACATTGTGTTTGAATGTTGTGCACATGCACACATAGGAGGGGAGTGGGGAGGAAGGTGGGACTGCCAGGTAGAGAGAGCACTGTTGCTCTCACAGTGCCGGTTCTGGCGTAGTGGTGGAAGGAAGGGGTTTTTTTTTACTCAGCGTGTGTTGTACTTAAAAACTGTGTACCATATTCTTGAATGTGATAAAGTGTAGAAGAGCGTAGAATTAGATTATTAATCTGCTTACAGCTATTCTATTTGATTCTTTTTTTTAGGTTATTTTATTTAATAGAAAGACTAAATGTGCTTTCAATGGAGAAAAATTTCCTCAATTGTCATCCAGAGATCAAGGAGAAAATTATTGAACTTTTTGCGCAAATTAAAACAAATTTATTTTTGTAGTACAATATATATTCCTTAAGCTTAATGTCAGTACTTCAGTAGCCATCCCCCAGTTTATGAAAAAGATAATTAAATATTTGTATGAAACTGTGCGCTTCACAGTGCCAGCGACATTGTGTTTGAATGTTGTGCACATGCACACATAGGAGGGGAGTGGGGAGGAAGGTGGGACTGCCAGGTAGAGAGAGCACTGTTGCTCTCACAGTGCCGGTTCTGGCGTAGTGGTGGAAGGAAGGGGTTTTTTTTTACTCAGCGTGTGTTGTACTTAAAAACTGTGTACCATATTCTTGAATGTGATAAAGTGTAGAAGAGCGTAGAATTAGATTATTAATCTGCTTACAGCTATTCTATTTGATTCTTTTTTTTAGGTTATTTTATTTAATAGAAAGACTAAATGTGCTTTCAATGGAGAAAAATTTCCTCAATTGTCATCCAGAGATCAAGGAGAAAATTATTGAACTTTTTGCGCAAATTAAAACAAGAAGAATGGATTTCGTTTTTAAATGAATAGACCAAACTTGAACTGTAACGATTTAAGTTAAAGTAAGTAAACAAAATGTTTATCAAATTCCTGAATAAATTTTCTTTTTATATATGTGTTTTTCATTTTACACAATTTAAAAAAAAGGCTAAAAAATTTATGGAGCAGCATTACCACTAATTTTAACTATGAGCCGCCACTGCATGGGTGTGACGGTTTACTTTTTATTATTTCATTAGAGAATTTTTAATATATAATTTAGTTTGAGATACACCATGACCAGCCGATATCATGTTTCTTAGGTAAGTTATTTTGTTGTAATTTTTAAATGATTTTTTTTATAGTAGACCTATTTAATCAATTCACCATATTATTTTGGTCTTAATAATAATCATAGAAAATTGATATTTTTGTCCAAAAAAGATCATGAGTTTGAAAAAAACGTGAATTTTAAAATTAACATGGATTCAAAATAATATGAAATGATGGATTAACATCACTCCAGAACAATGAAATTGGATAAAACTACTGATAATTAAGATAAATTTAGGGCCTAAATGAATTAAAATTTATAATCAAAATTAAAAATTGTGTCAGAATAGTGTTGGATAAATTTAGTTAAATATATTATTAGTTTCTAGAGTTTACTTATTAATTTATTTTCCATACAAGGTATTTTTCCATAAAAGTAAACATTCAGCCATAGCTAAAAACTTAATTTTTATAATCTGAAGTCATGAAACAAAATAATCTTAAACGCACTCAAGTGATTTCCCTTAAGAGTAGTAAATAAGATAATATTCAATCAAATACCAATATAAATTAAATGCTAACAACAATGTACTTATATTGGTTCAACAAAACAAAATATTATGAGTATACATAAAGTAATACTAGTTGAACGAAATTCAAAAATGTAATAAGAACATTTAAAATTCTTGCTAGAATAAAGAAAAATCTTACCTCCAAGTACATCTTCCGTTGTAGATTTAGGAGTGGATGTCATTATCGAATTCACATGAACAATTCTCTCACACGTTAAAATACAAACTGACAGATGTCTGAAGGGCTAGTCTGAAAACATTACTTTTCCTGTTGGGTAACGCTTTGTTTTGGTGGAACGTCAACATGTGACGTCACACTTATTTCAACCAATCAAAGACAGCCTTTCAAAGCTTTAACGTTTACATTAGTGAAATCAGTTTCCATATATTTGAATATTATGGCATTACATATAAATAAATAAGAATATTAAATGTAACAAATATTATTTTAAGTATTTATGAAAGTAATGTTTCTTTTATAGATATAACTTAACTTGAAAGCTAGCTTGGACAATCATGTTAAATTATATTCTGGCCTGGGGTTCAATCTAGCGGTTAATTATCTAACTGCCAAGTGTAAATGTTTATGTTATTTTTAAACATAACATGAAAACTAGATAAATGATTACATTTAATAATATTTGATAGCCTTTAAGAGAATCAATTTATAACTTAAATTTAATTGATATCAATTGTTTAAGATTTTTTTTTGTTTTGAGTTAAAGTTTTATTGAGTATTATAGGGTAGTTTAAACTCTATTTTAAATGTTTTTTTTAATAAACTTGTCTAAGGAAATTTGAAATTTCTACATTTTTTCAAAGCGCTTTTATTCATTATGGTGAAATTGTTTATTTAATTTAGTTCTTATTCCAACCCCCTAAAAATCTCTAAAATACGCCTTTCACTCTATCAGTGAAAAATCAATTTGTTGTTCTTAATAACAAAATAACGTTTACATGCTCATGCCAGGTGATTATACTTTTTCTGAAGGAGTAAACTTAAATTAAATTGATATACATGCGCATTTAAATATAAAATAATGCTTCGGCCTATGTTAATATCTTTTTATACTCGTTTGGTACTATTTATATGAAACTGGCAACATTGTTTTTTTGAGAGTAGTTTTGCTGATCAACATATTATGACGTCACTGTAATTTAGCATTCACTACAGGATAAACTACGATGGTGGTAAAAAAGCTAACTTTATTTTATGATATTTTTTTTGCATAATCCGTGTTTTTTGTATATAAAACTAATATTTTCGTTTGAATAAATAATACAATTTTTAAATATCATCATTTCACTACTCTAAGCTTATATAAAAGAATTTGAAATAAATTAATGGAATTTCAGGTGACTCAAGATATGACAGTATGCGATTTCAACTCATAGATGGATCTAGTTGTAAAAGTACATCTTCTAAACAGCTGATTATATGTTTGTACGTGTTGTCTTAATTTCGGTTCGTGTAGAGTAAATTTGTCTGTATTGGTCTCAAATTAAAGACTAAAGTATGTAATACTTGTTTTAAAATATACTGAATAATTTTAATAATGAGATTTTATTGTTTAATTTGATATTTTAATTAGTTTGTTAGATAGCATTACCTTTGTGTTCATGTTTGGTGTTCTTTTAAAATGTAAGATGGTTGCTCTAAATTTCTGTATGACCTACATACAAAATTATTTTCTTCGTTTTTACTTATATTCAAACTTACAAAGTTAGATTGATTCATGAAACGTGGAATTGACTTAAAACCTTTACATATTTGTTACAAGTGATCATTTAAATCAAGCAGTACAGTATGTATAATATAGACTTGTAATATTGATTCCATATGTGCATTTTTTTTTTCTTATACCCTCTAATATTTCTTTTAAACACAATGTTAACTTTAATGATTCATTATGTGCATTTTTTTAAATTCTTAGCCCCTATAATTTTTATTTTTAAAACTAGGCCTTAGTGCAAATGTGATGATTTTGTAATGATAGGTTCAAAGAACGTGAAACTTTTTGGGCATATTGAACGAGGAAGATATTAGGCCTTTGATAGAATAGCTTTGTGGCAAAAAAAAAAGTCATTTTCTTGGCCTAATCTTTCTTAAAATTGCTAAAGTATTGATATCAGCCATACATTCTTCGAAACAAAAACAAAAAGAATCAATTTGAACAAAAATAAATAAAGAAAGCACTTACAATCAAATTAAAATAAGTTCTACTCGCCTAGGTAAATAGATGCGCTCTCACACATCATAAGATATCATTCCATTAATATTACAACTAGCCTAATTTATATTCATTACTATGACACTTTTCCCAAACCAGCTTAACCTAACCTCTCATCTATTACTAAATTACATTTATAATTATTATAGATAAAATAAATTAGCATATTTAGGCTTAGTGTAATGATTTAACATGGGTGGCACACATACAATTGTCATATCCGATTTAGTGTCATCACCAATACTTACATTTTGAAAGTGATTTGGGTGTTCTGTTTTGTTTGAATACATGTTTATTAAAAGTGCAAAAAATCTATAAATCTTTACTCACATTCATTTCTACATAAGTACCGTACACTTTTGTGTGTAATAAAGTGAATAAAATGTTAAACCATTTTACCATAATAACGAAAAAGAGGTTAAAATGCGATGAATAAAGTTTACTATAGCTAAATTAGTTGAATTATTTGTTGGATTTTAAAACTTTTAATATATCTGGTAGCCCTACTCGATTTCAAAACTTCCCCCTCTGTTAATTTTTGATTATTAAATATCTTAAGATTTAAAATTTAGATTAAAACAGTTGATTAGGTTGGCCTACTAATTTTGTTTGCATCAAATGTTTTCTATTAATTTAATATTTAATTGATAAGTGACCATTTTACTTACCAGAGCTAGGGCCGAATTTACGGTAGGCCCGAGCCTAGAGAGCCACTCTCCACTTGAAGAGCGAATGCTAAGGCACTTCCATCAAGAATTTTTTTATATAATTTAATAAACAAGTCTACATAGAAATAAGGCATTGAGTAGGCTAGGAAACAAATTGACATAGACATTTTTGGTCTTTAATATTGGTCATTGACCCCATTTGAAGGTAGGTATTCGGCTATATTTAATGTAAAAAAAAAATCTGAATACGCTGTGACTGACTGCAAGTGCTACAAAATTATTTCTTCTACCTCATTTATTTAGGGAGCAATTTATTAATTTATAATATTTTGTATGTTAGTGTACCATGACTACAAACTATCTTTGCCATCCTAAAATGGTGTATTATACACACTTACCCCATTTTACTGGGAAATCAGCGCCCTGTATGGATCCTCCACGCACGTCAACACAGAACACTGTTCATCGTTCAAGTTGGCAAGAAAATTAGAAAGACGACTCGGAATGCCATGTTATCCTGTGCGCTTATCCCCAAGTTGAGTACGCTGCGCAGGCGCTAAAACTTGGGGAAACAAACACCAAGTGCTATCACGTGTGTCTCCCTACCACCTCAAAGTCATTCTTTCGACATTGTGCGCAGGTGTCTATATGGGGGCAGTTTCTGATTAGCTAAGGATGACTTCATCTGTCATGGAATACTTCCCTACCATTTTCCCCCAATGTTCTATATGAAATATAAGCTGATACTCAGAACAAAAGATTACTTTTTTATGCAGTTAGGATTTAGGAACTTACAACATGTAAGTGTACATTATTTTGGAAAGGTTTTTTTGTATAATTTTCTTATTTGAAAATTGGGGAGCTATTAAACTCTTCCTAAGGCCGGTATTACACTATCATATTTTTCTTTGATCAAAGAAATATGTTACATATATTTCTTTGATCAAATATATGATGAAAGATTTAACGCCGTCTTTGATCAAAGATGTGTTATTACACTACATCACATTTCTTTCACAGTCGCTACAATATATGTTATTAAAATAATTGACTCCAATGGTTTAATTCCAAGTGCAGCAACTGTGAGTGTTATTGTGATAATCTCATTGCTGCTTGGAACTAAAAGAAAACCTGTTAAATGATTGTGGATTCTACCTTGGGTTGGGAGACGAAATTCAAGAGGGATTAACAGTTGCCTGTGAAAGGAACTTCAAACTGAAGATCCGGAATCTTAATCAAAAATATTTACGCATGAACAGTGAAACTTTTAAATATTTGGTAGCAAAAGTCACTCCATTAATTAAAAGAAAAAATATACACCTAAGAAATGCTATGACTGATTCGCAAATGCAGGATAATCTTTCAGGCGCCATTTTCTTTGATCAAACCTTAGAGCATGTTCTATAACGAAAATATGTGATCAAAGATTTGTAAAATATTTCTGTGATCAAAGATCTTTGAGGAGTCATCAAAGTTACATCACATTTTCTTGATCACAGATCTTTGATCAAAGAAATTTGACAGAAATGTGATAGTGTAATACCAGCCTAAATTATGTAAGGATCAAATTTGATAATGCTTCGGCATATTTATTAATTAATGTTTTACTAAATTTGATTTCCTTGTTAATTAGATTTGTTTTGGATACAGGCATGTTTTGGTCTTATGTCTTTTAATTCAGGTTCAGTTGTAGTATTCGCAAGTCAAATTATGTAATTTAATCTTTGTACACTACGCTATCTTGCACTATATTTTGTTTGACTATATTCTACAGTTGTAGTGAGTCTAGATGAAATTAATATAGTTTCGTATCATATTTTCAATTTCTATGCGACTGAGAAATTTGGTAAATGATTTTAATATGTTCAAATTTTACTATAAACTAAGTAAATATGTTAGAAAAATATTAAGCTTTTCAGTGTGTAGGCTACCCCCGCCTCACGGGTTGCTAGATGAGAATACGCACTTATGCTAATGTGTAATGGTAGGGTAATTGTGAGATGAAATGTAGGACCAACAATTTAACGTGGAATCCGAACCATGGTGGAGGCCTGGCATTCCCCACATTCACAAGTTGTGATTAATACATGTCTTGTCAGGGGTGAAGGAAGGGTTTGGCAATAAGATAAATCTGTGCCAGGACTGAGGATTGAATGCCGGACCCCAGCACTAGTTGATATGTATAAGTTATGAGATATGATATGTATAGCCTTTCTAACAACATTAATTTCAGATATTTATAGGTATCTTTTCAATGGTTTAGCCATGTTGTTTAGACGATAGGGTGTATTCCAGCTTTCATTTAGTTTTGATTATTGTTCACAATAATTAACTTTGTTTACTTTTGAATTTGCCCTGTTAACTCATTATGAATGATCTTTAATCTTGATAAATATGTATAGTACTCTGTAACCTTATATTAAGGTAATTATTTTTCTTACTTGGAAATGTTATTTACTCAAAATACGCGACCTAACATTAACAGGCTAAAATTTGTAACCAAGCTATTTTTAGTAATGGAAACTCACTTTTTTTGGTTTTCATGGTGGATTCTGTGTCTGGAAAAGAAGCGGGGGAGGGGAGGGGCAGCGTTGACAAGGGCCTGGTGAGCATCTACATGCAAATCTGGCCCTGAGCACAGCAATTAAAAGGCAACATGTTAATAAAGTATGGCTGTATAGCAACATATAATGTGGCATTGGGAATAATCTTCGGTACAACTTTAAACTATGCTATTCAAACTACTGACTAGACTACAATACACTTGGTTGCTCTAGGACCTAGGTGTATGACCCATTTATGCAGTCCTTCAATTAGTCTGAGACATGTGCTAGTGACCTTTTGCAACATTAACATAAACATTAAATATAGGCTCGTAACTGAAAGCTTAATGAATTAACCTAAAACGATGGAAATAAAGTACTAGGACATAGGTAGTGAACAAAGACAACTATTATTTAAAATCAATATTTATTAAATTATACTTTCATGGTAGGTATTTAAGTCGGTATAGCAATTGCTTCAAATTTAAAGATATAACGGTCACTCTCATTTTTCATGAATTAAAACTAGCCCTAAAAGAATTTTGCAATCTGAATTATAACTTTAAATATATCTTTTTTTACAAAAGTTTACATACATACTAATCACGCCATTCCCTTAACGGGGTAGGCAAGAAACTGCGTATAGTCAAAACAAACAATTATCTACTTAATCAATCCTCACTAACTTTCTCCACACTTTCTTATCCTTGCATACTCTCTTCGCTTCATCAACATCCATACACTGAGTCATACATGTTCTTTTATTTTTATAACTCTTAATACCTCCCCTTTTCACACATTTCTCTACATTTAGCCATATCATACTTGGCCTACCCCTGCCTTTTGATCCATACACTCTACCTTCATATATTTGCTTCTGCACTCAAACTACACTCATCCTCTCAACATGCCCAAAATAACATAAGACGCTCATTTTATAATGAGCTCTTGGATTCCCTTTCAATCCACACTCCTTCAGCACCCATTCATTACTGACTGGCCATACACATTTCTTAGATCTCAATCCAACTGTTTATAGGCTTACATTAATTATTATATTAAAATAATCCTAACCTTTGTGTGGACACAACTAATTTAGGTGTACAAATAGGTAACAAAGCACCATTCCCAATTTGAAACAATCATAGATCTGCCCTTGAATCCACATACATTTTTATGAAACATTTACAAAAAATGTGGGTTTTAAAATACAGTGGAATATAGACTTAAGCCTAGGGTTTCTGTAAGGTACCCCCCCCCTGTCCCCGCTTGGGGAGTTCTTGGAATTAGATATCTAACCCTAAAGTACTGAAGTGAATGTATATAACTATTATGTCACTTCACAAATATATTTTTAAGATAAATGCTGAAGAAATTCTGTCTAGTGCACAGTACCATTTATTTTTTATCGAGATAGGTAGGCTAAGTGATTCCAAAATAACTGGCATTGATAATATTTATTTTCTAATATAAATTTCATTAAAAATATTATAAACTCAAATTTTATACTGTCTTACCATTAATCGAGGAGTTTAATTAATTTCAATATTTAAAATCGCTTTGTTTCACTAAAAGAAATCTTAAAGAAGTTGGTACATTGTTTTGAGTCGGCTATTTCAACACAATTTGTTGGGGTTGGGTTCAATATATAATATGTAATAAAGTATATATTGTATGGCATCTAGAATAGTGTACAAACTGTTCATTTAGTTGAAGAGATTTATTATGGTTTTCTTTTTATGTTGTCAATTAATTGGACATTGGTGTATCTAATTAAATGTTAAGGCTATTATAGGTGCTATATAATACCTTGAGGTACCTACACCACATAGCCTAATTTGTTTATTTATGAGTTATGGTTCATTATAATTTAAGTAGGGCCTGGCTGTTAAAGTATTCTAAAAAAGGCATTTCCAGAAAACCAATTTTCACAACTTTTGAATGAGTAAATCATGAGCCAGTTAGCACCCTTTTAGTGCCATAAGCAAAGTATGAAAATGTTGCCCTCCCCTCTCTTTACATTAAGAAACTCATTTTATGGTGATTTTTTTATGAAAAAAAGCTTACAGTAAAAATCGGGACAGAACTCAAAATCTAATTTTAAAATTTTATATATCCAAATTAGGCCTTTATTGATGAGTCTAATCAATTAACAATATTATGTCACTTTTCTTTTATTTAGAAAAATACTTAAGTGTAAAACATAATTGTTTTCCTCAAATGATTAGTTTTTTTATAAAATTTAAATCATTTAGTTACTCAAGATCAATCAATTTAAAAGAACTAAGTTAAAAATAAACAACATTTTAAGAATATTTTTTATAAAGTTAAAATTAAAACTTATTATTAAAATCTACACACTCACATTAAAAGCAAAATCTGAACATTTGACAGTAAGTAGACCTATACTTAGTATATTTTTATGAAATATGATTGCTATTGTGATTTTTGAAGAATTGCCTTTTTTACATGACCTTCATTCTTACTACATTTAAAAAAATAAAATTAAAATTATAAACCTACTGTAGGCCTATATCTCATATTTGGGGTCCTTCCGAATCTTCCAACCTAGGCAACTGCTCTAGATTGGCTTAGACTAGACCTGAGTAAACCGCCTGTCAAATCAGGGATTGATAAATATACCACTTCATATTTTGTTTTCTTTTATGCCTATCTGAAATAAGATCAAACCATGTGCTTTCTGCAGCCTACTGGTTTTAGCTATATGGCTAGGCCTATATATTATTTAATCTCCAAATTAAACTTTTTCTGATTTAATGCTGCTATTCTTTTAACTTATTTCTTGATTTTTACTAGTGAGATGTTGGATACAAAATTTTACTGTTTCTAGTATTGGTTCTCAGTTCCATATTTAACTTAATCACACAAATTAACCCAAAACAACCTTTTGGTTTCCCTCAGTAGCGGATTTAGGTTTGAGGACGCCCTAGGCCCGAGACAATATGGCGCCCTTTTTTTTTGTAACAGTATATATATATATATATATATATATATATATATATGT
>CABFOW010000551.1:43060-58440 GCA_902141385.1 Timema californicum
TGTGTGTGTGTGTGTGTATAAAATAATGAAAATAATAACAATAATAATAAGAAATCTAATTCAGGTATAAATTAAACATTTATTTTTTTAACATAACAATTAAATATAGAATTAATAATAAATTGCTTGTAATTAAAAAATAAATTATTTTTATCTGATTAATTATATAATACATTTTTTTCTTGCTTTCGTCCGTGCGAAAATATCAATGACCTCCTCATACTTAATTTCTTGAACCAATTGTGCTTCAGTGGTTAGTAATGCAAGTGCATTTAGTCTGTCTTGTTTCATACTTGCACGCAAATAACTTTTCACTCTTTTCAGAGTGGAAAATGATCTTTCTCCAGAACCCAATCGATTTTTAATTTTAGTCATCTTAAAAATGTTGGCGCCCCTCAAAATTTGCCGCCCTAGGCCCGCGCCTCACGGGCCTAAGCCTAAATCCGCTACTGGTTTCCCTCAGTACAATCTAATAACTAACTAGTCATATGTAAGTCGCTGAAGAATAGAAAATAAAATATTTATAAAAAAACTCTTCCAGTCTGTTTTACCAATAATGGGTGCTTAGGGTTGGAATTCTGGTTGTGTGTACTGTGGGTACTTTTCCTAAAGGGTTGATCATTCTCTCTCCACACAAATGCAAGTAGATTGATTTCCTCTAAATAATACCATTAAAAAAACCTCCATGGTGTCAGTCTGCAATTGAGCCATACTGACCGAGCGGCCACTGTATGTTGGTGAAAATAGAGCTAACTTTTATGGATAGAGGGTGTCATGTGGTCAGCACAATGAAACCTCTAGCTGCATGATAAAAAAAACCTGATTATCCTTGGCTAATAAATCAGCCCAGCCAAAAAATAGGCCTATAGATATTTGACAAATTATTTGAGCTAACTTCAGTTTTACAGCTTCAATAAGATAGACCCTTAGTCCTTATGATTTGAATGTCCATTTTTTGTAAGAAGCGCCTTCCTTATCTTAGCTGGAAAAGCTGTTAGACTTACTTTCATGTGTTCATACATTAATTCTTGTGATCTGCCGCTGTCGCTTTTGATATAAATCTTATCAATATACCTCTGTATAAAAAAAACCTTAAATAATACAATACTTTTTTATTTTTGTTGACTGCAAAAATGTTAGTATTTTTTAAAAGTTTCTTCTTACTGAAAACCTTTTAAATTAAGACCACTTGTGGGCTTATACTTTCTCTATGAAACAGCTAAAAGAAGTGAATCTTTATTTTGGGAATAACAATATTATTCTTGCCTACCTTGTTGCATATTTAACTATGGTCTAAATTTGTTTTGAGTATACAATATAAAACAAAGTTTAACTTTCTACAACTTATTGAACCATTTCTTACTATTTTACAATTATGTGCTGTATTTATATGATCTCTTTTAAACTTTTATGTTAATGCATTTACATAACTTGTTCTTATCTGAACTCCCAATATATCTTGTTTACACAAAACGAATGTCAAAACCTGATAAATTGGAAATTACTTAATGTTATCTAATTCTGTAGAGGCACTGTCACATAATATAACATAAAATAGTCTTATCTACAGACAGTGGTACTTGTTCTTTGAAACTTGTGTTTAGGGTCATTAGCATTTAAGTGACAGATAAATATGTAATGCTTTCATTTATTAATAAAGTGAGCAATTTGTTGCCCAAGACTATAAAGGTCTGTTTGTTTAGGCTTTAATAATGGGATGTTTTAATAATTTATAAACTATGCCGGTGAGTTAACTTATTTTTGTTACATCTGACAAAAACCTGAGAAGAACACAGTAGCTGTATATTAAAAAAGCTAATTTATATTGAAAGTTATCTTACCAGCTCATCACCAGCAAATGATTCAAGGTGTCACTCTTGTTTTAGACTGGATTATCACTGACATGTGGGCGGGGGTTTGCTGCGCAAGAAATATTTTATTCAAGCCCAGATTATTTTTGTAATCCTTTGGTAAAAAATATATATTACATAAGGAGGAGCTTTTGTATTGATGGGTATGGTTATTATATTGACATATTTTGTCCAGCAGGAGTGAATCCAAAGTGTAATGATCATGAAGATACCTACAAGTGGTTCTGGCAATGGTTACTATGGGCATGAGTCGTCGTTCATTTCATACTCCTCTGATGGCTCAGAGATTGGCAATGGGGAGGAGGTGGATTCACCAACCCTAGATGGGGACTTTTCTGAGTACATGTGGATGGAAAATGAAGAGGAATTTGACAAAGAGGTATACGCTCAGATAACATGTGACTTGCTCATTTAGTTCAAAGAGTAAATGAATAAGCTGTAAGTTAATTTTTATTTATCACGAAGGTATCCTTGAAATTCAAGAAATGCATTAAGCAATTTTTTTAAATAAACATAATTCAGATAATTAGTTTTATGTCTTATATGTATTTAAGTATTATATAAAATATGTTTATAATTTAATTTTTTCATTGTTTGGTAGCCACTATAAAATTCATGCATTTATTATCTCCTAAATTTATCATCATCATTATTATTATTATATAATTTCTTGTATGTTAAATATAAGCTCTTTGACCTATTACATTTGTATTAGTTTTCATAAATATTGGAGGAAAATGTATTGATTTCAGTTGGTATTTTATTTTGACCTGAAGGTCCTTAGTTGTTTAGAACAAAGTTTTAGTATGGGGTGTTTTCCACACTCCTTCTAAGCTAGTATGATAAATTTGCAACTAATTTTTTTATCGTTTATCTGAATCGGCTAATCATTTTAAGGGGGATTCAATAACTCTAGGTTTTTTTAAATTACGACTCCAGGTGATGCAACAATTGGAAGAAGAAGCACTAATGGAGCAATGCATCGAGGCAATGCTGGAGGATGAGAGGGAGATCCGCAACATTCATAATGAGGCCATGTCAAATGGGTCTCCTTCTAATGGTTCCTCCAATGGTCCGTCAAACGGGGGAGGCGCTGAGCCTACTAGACAGCCTTGGAGCAATGGCACAGGATATGTGGCACATCCCACAAGGTTAGGCTAGTCCTATATGATTATGGTACTAGTTATTGGACAGTACATTTATGGGTTGGTAACAGGTTAGTATGAGCAGTATTAGTATAGTATAAACTGTGCCTGGGGACGGTAGCCTGGAGGAAATACACCAGCATGTAAATGGAGGAAAATGGGAAAACCATAGTAATGTCACATGTTGAAGGTGACCAAATATATTAAGAGTTTAACTCCCTAAACCACTTAGCCACAGGCATCTGCATCACTTGTTTCCAACGTAATCTCCATTAAGTAGGAACCATTGCCTCTTTTATTGGTAAACAATGCAGTTATACAGTTTAGACGTTGACTGGTGATAGGAAGGACAGGGTTTTCAAATCCCAGCTAGTACAGAATTATTTTTTTCTAATTGGTGTTCCACTCTTCTGTCACAAGCACGCGGGTACATATCCTCTTGGTTCTATCTTCCCTGTCCTTATTTCATTATCCAAGTTAAAATATGAATAGCCCGGATGGGTGGGAAAATGCGGTGCAATCAAAGTGTTCTCATTTCACTCTTTCCTGCGCCTATTTCTCAAAATTATAAGTTCTAGCTTTTTCTTAAAAAGGTGTTTCTGCAGCTAAGCTTCACTTTCACACATAATTTGATTGGAATTTTTTTAGTTGATTTTAAAAAGTGATTGATTAATAGTTTTTCTTTTTGAATTAAACTTTCATTTACCTATCATTTTATTTTATAGAGAACACAATTTTAAGCACTTTTGAAAAGTCAGTTTTTGTCTTAATTTATTATAATGATGAATCATTTGAATTATTTAAAATGGCACACATTAATTTGAGGTATAAAAAATTAAAAATAACATTCTAATAAGGATGTGGTTTTTTTTCAGTTATTTGGCCTATTAATAATTCATTTCAATTAAAAATAAATCTTATCAGCTCTTAGTTTTAATTCGGCCCAAAATATTTTCTTTGGCAAGACACAAAAGAAAATCGTATAGTTGACACAAAAATAACTTACTTATAGCTAAATTTTAATTTATAAGAAGACTTAAACTTGCGCGGTTAATCTGTTCCAAAGGTTCGCAAGCTGAAAAAACTGCAAGTCAAATGGTATCACATATTATCTATTTTTGGTAAATGCCCGGAACATCGAGTTATTTTTTTATTATCTAGCTGTCGAGTTTCTAGCTAGTTTCTCATAATGCTCCCGTGTATCTGACTGAGTTGAGCTTTATTTGAATAAATTCATAATTTTAAAACTTAAGTTATAAATAAAAAACTAATGTATATAAAAAAAAGTTTGAAAATCTAAATTAGCTTATTTTTAAACAAAAAATGTTATAGTAAATTATAGGATTGCATTTTAAATATACTGTGATTGTCACCAAAATATTATTTTAATTTAATGTTCCTGCGTAAATTTGGGACATGATGAGCATTATTTTTTTACATTGTATATCCCCATTTTTCCTTGTCCATCTGGAGTACACCTGTTCACTGCCCTATTATCATGAAGAGCATTTAGGGTATTAATAATTTTTAGATGTACATAGTGCACTTTTGCATTAAGGTGTGTACTCATTTATACCTCATTGTACTAAGCTATTTGTGTTATAAAATCCTTACAGGGAAAGATACCTTTCTTAAATATTGACTATCTGCTGCAATATACCCTCTTTGGTAGGTTCAGCACCCCCTTTACCTCATCCACCCTTGCAGCACCATACCCTCAAACTTCAACACAAAACACATCCAAACAAATAGAAAAACTAAAGCTCAAAACCCTTTGCAGAGACTAACTTTTGGTATACATTTGTTTAAAATGGTTGTTACTAAATTAGTTTTGTTGATTAAAAGAAAATTTGATGAAATGACTTGCACTAGAGGTAGAAACAAATAAAATGGTGATGATACTATAGCTGTGCGGCAGCTTACTAGAGCATCTATTAGACTTAGAGGCACTTGATAGTCATAAGTTGAGGATCATCTGTACAAGTTTTGCATACACATTTTTTAATTAGTTTTAAAATAGGGGAATTATTTCTTGGACATTCTAGCCATTAAGTAATTAGTGATGCCATTTAGACACATTTTGGTAGAAAAAAGTTGTACAAGATTAATTTGTGGAACCAAGAATCAAAATAGAAAGCCAGGTAACTGAGCTGTCACTATTTTTTACTTTAATCTTTGTTAACTAATGAAAATGTTTTAATTAATTTTGTAATAAGTGTTTTATGATGTGTTTGTGTAAACAATAGTCAGAAGATAAGCTCATAATCTAATTTTTAAATTTTAGTGATCTGCCAGATCTCTGTCAGAATATGGACACCCTTGCGGTTGGCGACGACTTGTTGAATAAGGTAAAGCTGTGTTGCTGCTTATTAAAAATAGTTTGTCCAAATCTTAGAAAATCTCAACCTAGCCTCGAATATTTTTTTAGCTAAGACATCTGAAAAAAATAAAGCCTTGGACAAAATATATTAGCAGCTAAAATATACAACTATTTTAAATTATTATTATTATTCATGGTTATGTGCATCTTCATATGAAAAACCTTATCTTATTCAACACCCTAGCTCAGTTTGTAGTGTGTATGCCTACTGAGCTAAGAGTCCGGGGTTTGATTGTCGGCATGGCCAAAAAATGTATCATCGGTGAAATGTGGGCTTACCCTTTCACAGTTATGAATTAGCGGCCGGGGACTGGATGTGGTGCCTCTCCTAGTCTTAAGTTAGATTATAAGTCATATGAAGCTATGACAGGTCTAGCAACCCAGTAGGGGAAAATATATGGATTGAATAAAAAACTGACCCAGACCACATGCTAAAAACAGTAATGTATGTACTATTTAGTAAGAACCTTATCTAACAGCTGGAAAAGTTACCAAATCTACTTTCACTTATTCATATGTTGATCATGTTATCTGCAACTTTCAATTTTGACAATTATCATTACATACAAAATAACACTAATAGAAACATAAAATGGCATTGATTTTGGCCTTAGAGAATCGTGTTCATATTTTCTAAAAGGGCCTTCCTATGAAAATTAGACATTAGTAATTTAATTGCATGTCATAATATCTTGATTTTAGCTCTGAACAAAATCTCTTAAACATATTAGCTCTAAATATGTACATTATAATAATAAAAACACTTAACCATAAAAAAAACCTATTTACTTGCTTCTAGGAATATTTCAAATATTCGATTCAGCTTCACTTCGAAGAAGTTAACTTTGCAGACTACTAAAACTAATAAAGTGGGCCTGTGCGAGAACCATAACAATTTGATTCAGATATATTTTGTTGTGTATAGAATAAGGAAGTTATAGAAAAAATGGGAAAAATTTAAATGGTCAACTAATTTTGATCAACTACTAGTCAAATCAGGAGAGAGAAAATATTATACCTAAACTATGCAGTAATTTTTTAATTAATCTAGTATAGCTATTCACTTTTAGAGATTAACTATTGTATGTATTAGATATATCTCATAAATATTTAAACTAGAAAATTTATTAGAAAAACTGAAAGATTGCACTAATTAGTACACATCTTGTCAGAGGTGAAGGAAGGGTTTGGTAATCAGATAAATCTGTGCCGGGACTGAGGATTAAACCCCGGCCCCCCAACACAGAAGTCTGACACCTTACCCTTAGACCGCCAGGTCACCCTAAAAAAATCAAATATAAAGGACACTTTGTTTTACAAGAACAATTATGACCCAAAGGTATAGACTTAATTCAATCCAAAATTTTATGAAACAAATTTCTAATTTGATTAGAAGGAACAATTTTTTGTAAACCAATGAGTAATAAAAATTAAATATTTAAATAACATTTTAGAAATTATTATTTAATATACATCATGATCTGTGAAGCAGGTTTTTTAGTTCAAATCGAAACAAATATCCATGAATTTTGAATTATCAAATCATATTTTAGTTAAATATGATAAACTTATTATGTTAAATTAGATAAAAAGGATAACACGTTAAAAAAATTAAACAAGTTTTGGACCCTAGTCCTACAATTTATCATGCATATACAAAATTTAAGTTATTAAACAGGTTTGTGCAGTAATAGTTTACTTTGTCAAAGTTAAGGGGTAAAGAGAACCATCTGTTGTGATGATTATAATATATTTCAATATATATCTTCAGCCCTCAAAGTTAATACATTTGTTATATAATATCCAAAGGTGTGATTATAGGTTATGTGAATGTTTTACAAAGGCTGTTTTGGGGGGAAAAGTGTGGCTTATTTTCTGGTCAATTTGATAGTGTTTTTAAAAATATACAGTAGACTTGCGATTATCTGATCCCCACTTATCCAAGGCTCCGTGTTAACTGAGGCATTCATTCTGTCAGTATCTATTTTAACATGATATTTATACACTAATTAAATATTTTATATGGTGGTTTCTTACTTCAACTTATATATAAATACTCTGTAACTAGTATAAAGTATTGTTTACAATACTTTTATACATTACTGTAGTTAAATGCATGAGAAGTGACGTGGAAACCAATTACGAACAACCAGAACACTGTGCCAGACGTTATGCCGCTCAAAATGCCAAGTGAACACGATAACTCATGAAAGACGTTTGGCTAACAGTATGTACTACAGTACAATACTCATCATTTCTGGGATAGTCGAACTACACGCTTCGTATCATCCGAGTATTTTCATCTACGAGGTAGGCTCGGTCCCAATTACCTCAGGTTAATGCGAGTCTACTGTATTCACATATTTTAGGTACAATATGGAATTACATACAAACAAAATCTTATTGGCATAAAAACAACCTATGATTATATGTCAAACAAAATTTACATTAATATTTAGAAAAATGGGTTTGCAAATTTGGGGCCTGCATCAGGCCTGCTTGCATGCAACACTTTATTTTACTATCAGGCCTGCAGTTATATACACACATATGGCTTCTTTGGTGCTGACTGACAGCTCACAGCTGACTTCTGACAGTCAACATATACGTATATACCTAAATTTAGACTGTCAGAAGTGACCGCTGCTAAACACATGTTTTTGCAGATCATATGGTTCGGCGTAGGGATACATAATTTGGTCTGGTAACTTTTCAAAGCTGTGAGCTGTCAGTCAACACCAAAGAAGCAATGGGGCTACTGTACCTTCAAATAGTGGTTAGAATAGACCTAAATGGGTGGGTGTGCGGGTAAAAAGTTAGCTTATCCTGGTCAAGTTTGCCACTTTAAGGAATGTCGTCGGCGTTCGAATCCCACCAGGATGTACAGAGGGTGGTGTTTCTTAAATTATTTCTTCCACATCTCCTACCAACTGTTGTGAATAAAATTGGCTTAGTCTAGACGGTTAGTAAGATGTGCAAAAAAAAATTTAAAAAAATATATTTCTATAGACTTTAGTAGTAGCACACTCAAACTTAGTGAATCTAGCAATTTACAAACTTGTGCCGATGACTGTGAGATTGGGGTAGAATCCATTAAGGTGGTTTTTCCTAAATCGTTTTCTACCCTCCCTCCATGAAGGTGTGAATTAATATACTTCATTTAAATTCAACCTTCCTCATCCCTAATACATTACTATAATCATTTCAAATGTTTATAACCCAATTGGGTAGTGAGATGCTGTGATAAATTAAAAGTAAGTGAAATGTTGTCAATTTGTTGCAATTTGAGATCTGTTTGAACATGCATATTACCATATATCTTTGATTCTAAGACACACTTTTCATACAATTTAAATATCCATAAAAATGGGGTTTGTCTTAGAATCACAGTTCTTTTAGATTTTTCTCGCACTTTGCACACGGCACAATATGTTTTGTTTTATGGAAGGCCCACTTCCATGTTTGAACACTGTTTTGTTTTTGTGCGGAAGCCCCTCCTTCAAGTTTGACCGTTAGTGCATTTTTCAAGTTTATTGGAGAATAAAGTGGCACGAGTGTTTTCACATCTTTTCCAAATGTGAAATCTCTATTATTTCACTATAGTGAAGCTTGCTCAAGGAGAACTAGGAAGTTTTGGTTGTATCCTTTTAAGAACCTTATGTAAGAAGTTGTGTTTTTGTGTTTCGTTTAAAATGTTGTCAAAAAGATTGCACTATGATGCCGCATTGAAACAAAAAGTTATTGTATATGCAGAAGAACATAGAAATAGAGCTTCAGGTCGACATTTTGACATTAGCGAAAATTTCCCGAAGTTGATGATGCTGAGGTATGTTTTGTAACGGAGACATGCGCAAAATCATTACCCATCACTCGACAAGCCATGCAAGTAGCCATAAAAGTAGGAGAAATTCCAAAGTCCATTGGAATAAAGGATAAACATTTTAAAGGCAGTGTCATAGCTGGTTTTTGTTAAGGCGCCGAACATCTAGCTGTCAAAAACTTCCTACAGACTTTCAACAAAAGTTAGTCAACTTTCAGCGACATGTGATAAAATTAAGGGAAAAAAGAAACTATGATTTTAGTCAAATTGGAAATGTTGTTTAAACGCCGGTCTACTTCGATATGCCTCAAACTACATAGTCAACGCTGAAGGTCCTGAAGAAGTCATGATTATAAGCACAGGCTACAAAAAGCAGCATATTACTCTGATGCTATGCATCACCTCTGATGGCTGAAAGTTGCCACTATATTTAATTTTAAATCAAAACACCACACCGAAAAGATGATGTGCATGCACAAAAAGAAATTGATGTATGACTGCAGAGATTATGAAAGACTGGCTTGATTTGTTCTGGAATAGACGTCCTGGAAGTCTTCATAACCCACTTAGAATGCCAATACTTGATGCTTTTCGTGGACAACTTACCGAACAGGTCAAAAATAAAATCAGGCTAAGCGATGGTGACTTGGTTGTGATTCCTGGTGACATGACTAGCCAACTGCAACCCCTCGACATTTCCTTCAACAAACCATTTAAGGATTACTTGAGAAAGGAATATGAATCCTGGCTGTTGACTGACAACTTTCTGCTGACGCCTTCCTGAATGATTGAGAAAGTGCCAGCATTAAAATTAGCAGAATGGGTATCAATAGCTTGGAAGCTAATCCCAGAAATAATAGTGCAACATTCATTTTAAAATGTTGCATCACCGACGCTTTTGATGGCTCAAAAGAAGAGGTATAATGGGAGAATGACTATGAAGACGGCTCAGAAGAATCAGACTCTGGTGTTGATTCAGATGCAAATATTAATGACTCGGGAGCATTAGACTGATATTGATTTAGAAGGAAGTGATACAACCTGATAAATAAAGTACTGCTTGTATTGTGTTGTTGGTATTGAATTCTGTAATAAAAATATTTCTTAGCTACAAGGTAGCTTTTTTATTTGTTTTTCTATTGGTGGTACTGAAAAATTATGGTGCATATTACAATCGATAGCGCCTTAAGAATCGAAGATATACAGTATAGACTAATGGACATCTATGCATTTTACATTTTTAGACATAAAGTACAATCAAATGGTAATAGGCATATGTAGATCTCATTTTACTCTTTCATAAAATATAAATTTATATGTTGGCTATAAGAGAAATTGGAACAGTTGAGTTCATTTAGACACATCGGCATGCATTGATTTAAAATAGTGACATCCAAATATGTAGTAGCTTACATTGAGCTAGGAGTGTGCAGTATAATACTCTTTAAACTTCTACCAAGTAAGCTGGCTTAATTGGTTACCAATTGAATGCTTATTTCAATTAACTAGGGTAACTTTATTAACTGTCTACCAAATAAACCATTGATACCTAATGAAGTAGAACTCATTTCTTTGCCAAAATATAGCAGCAAATTTACAATCAAATATGGTAGATAAAGTTATCATTATGATGTTTTATTTTATTTTTTAATGTTGAGATTTATTTAGCTACAATTAAAATGCTATATGTAGCTATAAAAATTATTTTGCACATAATCACTATTGAATGTTCTATTTCCTGTAGTGTTTATGAACCTAAAATTAATGAATAATAGCAAAAATTGACTATAAAAGGAAAATGTAAGTGTTTACTTCTAATAGGTGACCTGGCGGTCTAGGGGTAAGGTGTCAGACTTCTATGCTGGCGGCTGGGGTTCAATCCTCGGTCCCAGCACAGATTTATCTGATTACCAAACCCTTCCTTCACCTCTGACAAGACATCTTGTGAATGTGGGGAGTGCCAGGCCTTCACGGTGGTTCGGATTCCACGTTAAACTGTAGGTCCTCCATTTCATCTCACAATCACCCTACCATTACACATTAGCTTAAGTGCGTATAACCCGAACGAGTAGTAAGACGCGGTGCTAATAATAATAATATTTCTAATAGTAAATCAAATAGATTATTGCTCATAGAAATGTTTGAAAAAATCTGATTCAGAAAAGAGTATAATTTTTCAATTTGAATTTTAATAAATACCACTAGACAAGATTGTACTTTTGTTAAATTTTATTGACATGTAGCATGTATTGTATTCTTTACAGAGCACACTGAATCCAAACGCAGCTGAATTTATTCCGCAGTTTTCCTCCGACTCGGTGGCTGCTCAGAACAGCATGCTCCCGAAGACATCTTAGAAGTGTTTCCATCCCTGTTTTTACATCTCTCCCTGCCCTAATGTGAAGATTTTATTCTTCATCAAGTACATGTCTCTCGCCACAACATTTTTTTATTTTTCGGCGGGCCGCGAGGCGTGTCTTTTGAAGATTAAGTGAAAACATTAGTCATTGTGAATAATTCCACTTGTGAGTATGCTCCCAGTGTTTGTGTGCACACCCATGTGTGTGGTCATGATTGCATATGAGAGCGTGATGAAGGCTGGTAACTTTAAGTGAGGGGGAAAAAATGTGTTTGGGCTAGGTAGTATGAAAGCATTACTGCATTTTGAGATATTGATTCTATGCTATGGTTGTGTTATCATGTTTCTTCTTCTGTCACCCATGTTTCATGATTGGATTATTAGAAAAAAAGGGGGGCTTGTAGCCTTGTAACTGCCACATACTATCTGCTTAGGTTTCAGACATGCCATTATCATTATTTGGTGGGGTAAATCACCACAGAGTATCCATTGTCTTAAGTGCTTCATGTTAGCGATTGTGAATCTCCTAATAAAGTTTTATAGATTAATATTTAGATAACTGGAAATTATAAATATTTAGAGTTGGGGTTGCAAACTCTAATGCTTACCAGTGCCAAGCGAGTTACATAAATAAGTAAAGTTGATATATAATACAAACATGTATTAAATTATATTTTTAATTTGAAATTGAAAAATACTGAATATTTCTTTTGTAATTTGTTGGGCCTTTGATTTGGACTCGTTACACTTTTATAAATTTTACAATATTTCAAGAGGAGTAAATTTGAATTTGTGTGTAAAAAAATATTTAAAGTATTTTAAAGATTGTTATTAAATAATCAAAATTAAAAACACTGGATTCCTAACAAAACATGCCAGCTTGCAACCCCTTATTTAAACCTTTTAAATTTTTTATTCATTGGCAATGAAACCTTGCAATTAGAAGTGTAAAAGAGATAACAATGATTAAGAACGATTCCTTAAAACTGATGAATTTTGCAATTGTTTGAAATGTGCGAGTTTGAAGAAGAGAGTAAAAGTAATCCTAACAACCAAGTTATTCACATATCAACTGAATGCATGAAGCCTACTATAGTAATATTCACTATTACAAAAATTGTTAGTTATTTTATGTAGGTACTGTTTCAGTTTTCTATAACAACTTAAGACTTGTCTTCCAAACATCAGATTCAGTATTTTTTCGATGAATTGATACATATTTCAAAGTGGATTAAATCCATATTTATCAAATATTTAACATTGATAAATGTGGGTTCAATCCAATCCATCTAATATAAATGAATGCATTAAGATCAGATATTAAACTAAAGTTTAATGATAATATGTAAGTATAGTGGAATTTAAATTTGGACCATCACCAAGTTTTAAAAACAAGATTACCGAATGAGTTAGATTTACTAACTAGTCATGGTCTATGCCATTGGTGTTTATCATTGGATTTTAAAACACTGCCTTCCACAATCATAAATTATCTTTTCTTTGTAATCTTTTTCTGAAAATTGAAAAATGACACCTAGACACGGGAATCTAAACCAGAACCTTTGGCTTAGTACGCCAATGCTCTAACCACAGTTATCCAGGATTCGTCTCATGCCCAGGGTCATTCTGGACTCATATTTTAAGGCAGAGTCTATGATGGACGTGTGGAAATCGGCAGCTACAAATGCATGATTTTATTAAGATCACGAGCTATCAGATAACGCAGCCACCTTCTACTTCAGCCAATTACTGAGTCGGAAGTCGCTGCATTATCTGATAGATCATAATCTTAATAAAATCATGCATTTGTAGCTGCCGATTTCCACACGTCCATCATAGACTCTGCCTTAAAATATGAGTCCAGAATGACCCTGGGCACAGGACAATTCCTGGATAGCTCAGTGGACAAAGCATTGGTGTACTAAGCCAAAGGTCTCAGGTTCGATTCCTGTGTCCAGGTGTCATTTTTCAATCTTCAGAATATGATATCTAGATGGAGTAATTCTCACTAAAAGTATAAATAATAACTTTGGCTATTTGATTCTTAAATTTGTAATCTTTGATTCAAGAAAAAGCTACACTCAAGGTTTCTTTGTCATATATTATGTATTACTTATATAAAGTGTTATTTTTCCCTCCAACTTATAAGTTCTAATTTTTATTATAAATCAAAGTTTTATTGGTTCAAAAATATGTATATCAAAGTTGAAACTTATCATATTTATTAAGTCCTTTGAAGTGTATTAATGAAATGTTAACTATTTTATTATTTGATAAAGCATGTCAAAACAGTAGTAACAAATGTTTTAATAGTCAGCCATTTTATAACTAATTCAATTCTTTTTCAAGAGACTAAGCTTCCATTTCAGTTTTGCTTTGGATAGAATTAGTATCTCACACTTGGTGTTTGGGTCTTTTTATTTCATAGTTGTTTTATTTTTGCCAGTTAAAGAAATATTAGTTAAGTAAAATACCATCCTTTTTGTATAGGCCTATATTGGAAATTTACTTTAGTGTTAAGCTAAGGGATCTCATGATATAGTATATTTTTAATTTATCACTATAAAATATAAATACATCACTTTGGATTAAAACTTCTCAAATTGTATAAATCACTCCCTCACCTTTCTTGAAATGTTTACATTTAATATTGTAATTTAAAGCAAACAAGTTATTAGTGAGTAGGAAGCTTATCGTGATAACTATCATACACCCTGGCATAGTTCAGTGGAAGAAAGTGTTGGCCCAAATAAAGATATTATTAATATAAAATAAATATAAAATACCCCACAAAATTATGCTATTTTGTATTGTACTTTTACAAATTACATGAAATCTTCTATATCCATCTCTTTTCAAGCAGTTTGAGTCAATAATATATCATTTTTTAAGGTTTAATATAAGAATTTCACTTATTTATGTATTTTTTTGTAGTGCAATATGTTTTTATTTACCTCTCTCAATTTGGGAAGTTTTACTGTATCTGGTCAATATCAGGGATTACTGTCCAAAATATACTTTTTTCATAACTTGAGTTGTATATTATTTATATAATATCATTTAGTACTATTAGGATTAAATATACTGTATTTATGTTCTGTCCAATGAATAGCGTTTTGTCATTTCTGGATAGTAAAAAAGAAAGGGCTCTCTACATTTAAGAAGAGCACACCATGGCAAATAAAAATAATTTTTAAAACTAAATATTAAGTTTATGCAATGCATGATGTTTCTGTCTTCCATTTTGAATGTGGTTTTAGGTTTAACTGAAATAAAAATTTGGCAATATTATTTCCTTTTATCATTAATGACACTTATTGCTGTGCACACTGTAACCATAAATGTTAAAAAGTCGTGTCATTAGAATGATTATTAGCACAGTAAGAGACTTATAATCTGGTACCCAACGGCTCGACACGCCTGATAGTTTGACATGTGTAGCCTCCCCAAACCCTATTACCTCTCGTCTTTTGGATTTGCACCAACCCCATTCGTCTGCCAGAAGCCAGCTAGTCTTTATTTACATTTATGAGATTGTTGTTCTGTAATACATAGCGTGTTCATAATTTGGTCCAATTGTTTGAGGTTAGGCACAGATGAATGACTAAACAGTTGAGTTGGATAGTAAAAGTGAATGGGGTTGTGCACATAATGAGAGTTGATCACAACCCAACTGACAAGTTGGACTTCACTCCAACTTGTATCCAGCCAAAGTGTCGGGTCAACTATTGTTCACCCTTCAAATGTGAATGAGTTTATCGAAGTGCGCGCACACTGCTGACTAAACTGTTGGACAGTTTCCCCC
>CABFOW010000551.1:65072-154701 GCA_902141385.1 Timema californicum
TATATATATATATATAAAACAGATCAGAATGGCATTAATTGCTCATAAATTTAGAACTTTAGCTTTCAATATTTCTATTGGTGAATTGTCGAAGTCTCAAAGCTCTGCACACCTCTAGTACTTAGTACATTATTCATATTACCCAAACCAGTAGTAAGACACAGTGCTAAAAACAAAACAGGCATCCATTTAATGCTCGCTTCAGAAATTTTGTTTTATTTGTGACTGGAAAACCATGTTTAAATTTTACCTGATCACTTACATTGGGAATGCTAAAGAGTAAAAATTCCATATCATTAAATTTGACAGGAAGGATATGTATTTGTTAGGTTTATTATAATATTGAAACCTTAACATGATGATTTGGTTTACAGTAAATCCGGCAGTAGTGACACTTTTGATTTCAACCACCAAGAGCTGTGGTCAATAAGTTAGTGTGAGAATAAGGGTAAGTTTCATAGTCAAATCTAGTACGCCTCAAGTGTGGCGCTACACTAAATACAAGACGACACCTACCTAAACTCAAATGGAATGGGCCGTTCTCGCATAGGAAACTGGCCCATTCCATTCTGGTTTAGCTAGGTGTCGTCATGTACTTAGTGTAGCGCCGCACTTGAGGCGTACTAAATTTGACTATGAAACTGGCCCTAAAACTGGATTATCTTAAAAAAATGATGTGGTGGTAGTAGAAGCCTAACTTACCAGACCATGGTGACCATAGGAACAATTCTCCTTTGGTGAAAAATACCTATGGTATCGCCTGGAATCAAACTCAGAACATCTAGTAACCATAGACACTGATCAGATTGGTGGGCAGCTGCTCTCCACACACCCCTATCCAAAGCTATTGTTTTTTCTGGGTCCTTAGTGTAAATGTTATCTCTATTGTGTTTGTTACATTTAAAGAGTTAGAAAATTTTTCATCCTTTTTCACTTCCTTAGGTGACAAATATGGGGATACAATTGTGGGGGAGGAGGGGGGGGGATCAATATTGATTCAGATTTAAAATCTGGTCTAACAGATCTGTTGTCTTTCCATCCTTTAGTTGTAAAATCTGTTGGATTTTAAGGCCAGGCTGTCGTATTTTTAATAATTGATCCTTTGTACATTTCTTCGTTTAAAGATTTAAAACTTTATCAAGAGTTGACAATTTAAAAAATACATTTTAACCTTATTTTTAAATGTATTTATGTTTTTGTTTTGTCCATGTGAGCTTTGTAATTTCAAACATTCAAAAATTATGTATTGTTTAAAAAGTACTAAAGTATCACTGCCCTCAATAGTATGTGTATAAAATCGCTGTCTTCAAAGCATATGAATTTAGGATGGAATAAATGTAAAGTCTTTTGACAAATGCAGAGAAACCAGTGATGGTGTGATTTTTTTTATTTACTTTTTTTTTGTTATGAAATGTAATTCAACATGTTTGTAGTTTATTTATGTGAATAAAGAATTTATTAAATTTATTGTGATATTTATTCTAGAGTAAAATATAAAATGCTTCTTTATTGTAAATAGCTCAAATTTATTTTTTGTGCAGTGTTATAAAGTTGAAGGAAATACTTAAGATACAGTTTGTACATGAATATATTTCTTAGAATGTTGAAGCAATCAATTTTTTGGCTAGCCAATCATGAAATATTTTTCCATGATTTAGTTGGTTTGGTTTAGAGTTATACTGTCGTCAGTGATCTTTTTGTTTAAATTTATGATTTGAAAATGAATAACAATCCTGCAAGTAATGTTTCTTGTGAAGCTGGAGATATTTGATAAAATTAATAACTAATATATAATCCAAGTATGGCAGTTGGTTTACACCCAGTCTGGTTTTCGATACACAGTTCATTTTCGCGATTCATAAACAGTTTGTCTTTTTTCTTTAACCTTATGATTACACTATGTGCTGATTTGTAGTTTATTTGTTGCATGATGGTTCTTGAAGCCAGTTGATCACAAGTGACGACAGAATTAGGAACACTGATCTCGAATGGCGAGACTATGAGTAGCAACAATAATATGGTCACTGCAAGAACCATTTTTATAATACTTGCTTGCATCAACACCCGACAGAGAATAACAATCAAACCTCTTGTTACTTTTTTTCTTGACTATATCTTATCAGATCCCAAGAACACCTGTAGTTCCAGATATATTCAATTAAATCGAGAACTTGTACCTCTGAAAAAATTAATATTAGTACCACATCTTACTACCCGTTCGGGTTGTGCGCACTTACGCTAATGTGTAATAGTAGGGTGATTGCGAGATGAAATGGAGGATCTACAGTTTAACGTGGGGTTCGAACCACGGTGGAGGCCTGGCATTCCTCAAATTNCGAACCACGGTGGAGGCCTGGCATTCCCCACATTCACAAGTTGTGATTAATACACGTCTTGTCAGAGGTGGAGGAAGGGTTTTGTAATCAGAAAAATCTGTGTCGGGACCGAGGATTGAACCTCGAACCCCAGCACAAAAGTCCGACACCTTACCCCTAGACCACCAGGTCACTTAACTCATACCTATGGTACACTCAACGAATAAATCACAAACCTATGCACATAGTGTAAACCCTGAACAGGACTCCCATGCATCATGGTCTTTAATTAATTTGTTCCCTTTGCTATCCCCTAAAATACCACTTCCTCTGCAAATACCCACCAACGTGAATAACAAATCATGTATCACAAATATTAAAAAGACAAATTTATGCATTCACACTAGTTGCAAATTCACGCAGTGTAAATTTAGCTTTAAGAGTCAAGAGCTTTATAAAATAAGTAATGTAGACGGCATTAACCAGTCGTAAAAACATGGTTAAATAAAACTTCTTGTAATCATTTTGGTAATTTACTCATACTGGAGTAATTAAGGAAGTCTGCAAAAGTATAAAATGGTTGGATAGTATAAGTAACTACATACCATCGCAGAGAATGGTTCCCGAGCCCATGATGATTTCAGTCCCGTGCTTAACCCCTCAAGTAATGCTTGCCTAGAACTCTGAATGTTAGTATCTTTCCACTCCTTGGAAACGCTATGTCCAACATTTGCCCATGATTCATCTGTATAAATAATAGGTCTACCTTCAGCTTTATACTTATTAAATATGCTTCAAATACTTATGACACCACCTAATAATGTCATACCTTTCAATGAAAGCACTTTTGTTACCCCTCCGTTCATACATAAAACACATCTCCTGCAAAAATCTGTACAAGGTAGTTCATAAGAAATTTGGCAGTGTCGTCTATGTTCACCCTCGCTAAAATAATAGAGTAGGGAGCAAGTTGTCAAACAAGGAATGGACATGATGACGAACACCCCTTTGTACATTGTTGTTCCTGAATTTTTCTTGTTCCTCTATTAATGTGTAAATAGTTATTTAGGAACATTTCGTGGCTTTACATGTTTCCTTAACGGCTTTGGTGATATTCATTGTCTTCGTAAAATAATTGAAAACATTCATTTTTATTTGATGTTCTTTGCTTCTTAGTATATCTATGTTATGCACTTTTCTTGTTAGCGTTTCCATGATAAATAGTTTTAAAAAAACTAATACTAAACACTATGAATCAATAATAAATAATATATAAAATTACTCTCCCATATGAAGTAAAATATATTATAACTAAAGATTAAGGAAAAATTGAAATTTAATATGATCAAAAGTTTGATAAAAATTACTATTAAACCACCAAATACTCTTAGAACTCTGTCAGCCCACGCCAATATAATGATCATAACCCATACACAAGAATAATGGCTCACAACTGGAGAGAGGCTTCTTGGATGGATTTCAAACAGCTGTGCTTTGCTTTTCCAAGAGGACTGTCAGCAGGATTCATTGGTGCGAAGCTCAGCAGGGTTATATTTATATTTACACTGAAGACTGTGTTTTGACTTTCAGCATCTTACACTGATTTAAATCAATAATATAACAGAGTAAAGTGGCTAAGAGTATGTGCATAAGTATTTTCCTGAAACTATGGAAAAATAACTTGTTAAAATCAACCTCAGATAATTATTTTGTATTAGGTAGATGTACTTTTCGATCACACTGATTATAACAACACACAACTTACAAACTACCCTAATACTAAGAAAACACAACATCCAGTCCCCTATCTGACAATTTACCCAAGATAGATCTCAGACCATCCCAGGAATGGATCCAAAACCCTTATCTCAGTTGGCTCACGCTCTACCGACTGTGATAAAGTGTTTAACTAATGCCAGTGAATTCGACCAGGATTCAAACCCAGGCCCGATTACAAATGGTGGCAAAGTGTAAATGCGAGTGTAAAACCTTAGACTGCTCAGCCAACCACCTCTTTGGTTAGTTGGTTTCTTAATTCAAAAGTATAGTTTAGTAAAATTTGGAGTTGCATATAAAATGTATTCTAAAACTTTTCACATTGTCTCAGCAAGTGCAATAAAACCTTGTTTATTAAACTACAATTACAAGAAGAGAGTATAATGAATGTATGAGTGACTGAACCTTGTATTTTGTGAAACCAATACTATAATTTTGTTGTGGATGAGATGAACAAACGCTTCAGTTCACAATGCTACAACTGTATAACATTACTCTTCACTTCAAGACCAGACAGAGCGTAAAGTACACTACACCCTCTTCAACTTCAAAATGCTACCACACATAAATGGGAGAGGAGGGGGGGGAGCGCTATTGTGTACCTATGCAAAATCAAAAGAAAAAAAGTTTTTAACAAGACAACTTTTTCATGTTTTACTTTAAATATTTAAGCGAGGTATAATACATTTTAATTTTCTTTCAGACTTTGCAAACGTTTTTCCTAACTATTAAAACAGCCACCATAAAATTACTGGCTTTTCCACACAATTGGAATGAGACTTATGACGTGATATACATTTGGAACCTCATGAGACTTTGACACAATGCATATTTTCATATTTTGAAAAAAATATATATATATATATTGATTTAAAAATATCCATGGTGGTTTAAATTGATTTCACAAGCTGCATAAGTGAATATACTTTAATATTCCATGCTTATTTCATAGAAATAACGTTCAAATTTAAGATAGAAAATGGCAACTCCACTTGGTAGAAAAAGGACAGCGCTAAAGGAGAAACCAATGAGTTGGAAAGAGATGGTAATAGTCCACAAGAGCCTGTACTGCGATTTGAGAGTGGAACGGCCTATAGAAGAATTCTTCCCCGGCAAGACTAAATGAACAAGGAGATAACTTCAGAGACAACAGTAGAGGTATAATAGTAAAGAGTTACAGAACATGGAATAATCAATATGGAATTAAAATAGTGTAGAGTTGTCTATTTCTGATGCTTTGTGTTGATATTTGTATATTTACACTAATTGGGTAGGGATGAAAAAGGTAAAATGTAGAGGTAGTGTGTCAATTTGCAAAGAGGAAGAGTGAGGAAACTTTAGGAAAAATCATCTGTACATCTGGTTGGGACTCAAACACTGACCACCTTGACACTGGCAAATCAGATGAGATCGGCACCTTGGGGTGTGAGAGGCAAGGAGTAGGTTTAGTAGAATAAGTTGTAGATATAGTCTTGGTTGCTTTCCACCCAAATAAAGTCTCTGTTCAGTCTTGATTGTAAATATAGCCGCTTCAGTGGCTGAAAGCTCTAAGCCAAAACTCTCATATTAGACTGACTTGATGAAAGGGTGGCAGTTGGGGTTCAAATTCTGGTCATGCTACTGAGGGTGTTTTTCCTAAATGGTTTCTCAATCTCCTTCCACATAAATGTGGATGACTCACCTCTAAAATGCTTCCTTAATGATTCCTATCCCTCTAGAGTAATTATTATCATATATGCGTACAGCCTGAACAGGTAGTAAACTGCAGTGCTTTGAAGATATTTTATATATATATATATACACATAAAAAGCTAAGGTGTCGGAATGAACAAGAATATATAGTGGCAATTAAAACAATGTAATAAAAGCTTTTATATTCTCTCTCTCTCTCTATATATATATATACACATACATAGAGAGAGAATATAAAAGCTTTTATTACATTGTTTTAATTGCCACTATATATTCTTGTTCATTCCGACACCTTAGCTCGTTGTCTGTCTGCTGAAATAAGGGGTCTCAGGGTCGATTCCAGGCATGGCCGAGTTTATCATTGATAAAAATATTGATTTACCCTTTCACATTGATAAATTAACGGCCAGGGACTGGATATTATGCCTGTCTTAGTTTTAAGATAGACATGGTATATGAAGCTACAACAGGTCTAGCAAGCCGGTAGTGGAAAATATATGGCTTGAATAAAAAAAGACTCGAACGGGTAGTAAGACGCGGTGCTAATAATAATAATATAATAAAAAAGCAGGCCCAGGCTGGAAACAGTAATAGATGTAAAAAAAAATCTTGTTCAATGAGAGGCCTTCCTTCTCTCTTGGATGAGTAGTCTCTTATTTTTACTCATCGGGCTTACTAAGTTTGTAAGTCAAGTTTTCTGTGTGTAATCAACAAAGGGTGGCTCCGCAGGAAGCAACATGGATGTGATGGTTCTTACTTTTTGTTTGGTTAACGGTTTTCTCAGCTCATTTTTATATTGATGCTGTACTTGTGCTTCATATTAAATTTGGAGATGGGCTTTCTTCAAATGATTATCGAGCACCCTTAGCCTTCAAGATTGTTTAGATTTGGTTTGGATACATTCTAATGGCAAATCTCCTAAAATGGGTTAAACCAGAGTATTTTTTATGGCCATTGATTTTGTCTCGGGAGCTTTCTAAAAAATGTGCTCCAGACAGGGAATTCAAGTAAACTTTTATGATCACATGCAAAACCCATGTTAACCGAGATGTCCTGGCTCTTATCTGACTAATTTTCTTAAATTCCATTTTAACGGCAGTGACTTTAATAGCAATGAGTCCACCGATTGATGCCTAACGATTTCACAACATGGGGATGGATTGCATAGGCCATGTTACATTTTCTAATAGAGGATAAAGAGATGGCCCAATGAAGGAAAAAATGTGTGTGTGTCTATAATCATTCAAGGTGAGATGGAAATAAATGTAAGGTCAGTATTTTTTTCAGTTTTTATAGCAAACAAACTTTGTTGGACAAAATTAATCAAATATTGCTTCAGAAAATTGTTAAGTTTAATTATCTACACAAAACAATCTCAACACTTTATGAATATTTGTAATGAGCATACAGTAGACCCCGATTATCTGGGCTAATTAGGACCTAAGTTAGTCCTTATAATCAAATAACTTGATAATTGTTCTTGTAACGGGGAAAACAGAAGCTTTAACAGTAAAAAACAATATTAAAAATATAGTACTTAAAAAACATATTAATGGATGTACATGCCAGTATGTACTTGGAACACATAATAAAATTAATTACATATGTAAGTCTGTATTTTTGTACAAGACATTAAATTAATCTTCAAACTTCTTAAAAGTAATTACATAACATACATAAAACTCTGAAAAGTTAAGAAAAAGTTATTTTTTCGGAATTTAATGAAAACCACTGCTGAATAATGAATCAGGATAGCCGGTGTCCAGATAATCGGGGTGGTATTTGAATAGATAATTTGGGAATAAAGTCTTGTTCAAATTCTGCTTTGCAAAAAATTCCTATAACTGTATACAAAAAAATTAAAATATCTACATTGAAGCAATATTTTATTTATGTTGGAGCAATGTTTTTGTTAGGCCATAAATCTATTAGCGGAAGTTGACAATGCCCCCCCTTCCCCAAACACTTTTGTGGGGGGGGGGATCCCCCCTTCTTTTCCGGACCGCTTTTTAGCTTGAGGGGCCAAGTCTCTCAAATACCTTTTTTGATAATCCCCTCATCCTTACACAGGTTCTGTCACCACAAAGGGCTAAAGATGTGCTGGATTCATCCTATGATCAGTAAAAGTTCAACAAAGATAAAATTTGTTCTTATTCATGAACAACTTCGCTTTACCCTAACAGGTTTTATGAATATTGTATTGTATAAACAAGGACATTTTTACACCTCTGGAATGATATGTTCACAGTCATCATCATTGATGCCTCCATCATCCTCAATCCTTCCACCATTCTCCTCCTCCTAGTTGTACACTTTCTGTTATCTGCTCTTCACATCTCTTTATTGGCCTCCCTTGCGGGTTTTTTCCTACATACTTCATTTCCACCATTTTCTTTGGCATCCTCTCTTTTTTCATCCTCATTACATGCCCATGTTCATAGTAAATGTACTCAATATCCAATCAGAAAGAAGGACAAAAACATAAAAACAATAGAACGACATATATCGCCACGTGTAGTCACTGTACAGCAGTATTTATCACTCATGAAATGGATCCCAGACCATTCGAGCTGCGACATGACCTTGAAGTCATGCCTTCCTATTCTACTGAGCAACATTTACTGCTCAACTGGCTGTAGCCTGGTAAACAGAGGGTGCATACTATTGGAAACTAATTCTATATGAATGGACAATCACAACAAGACCAGTATTTACTGTTTAGTGTAAGAAGAATAAACTTAATTTCATATCTTTGGTCCTAAATGTGAATAAAACCTTGAACTCTTAAAACGATTGGCAGACACTACAAAATATAAAAGTAAGAAGGAAGAATACCAAGGAAAAGTGACATCTGGTGCTTATAAATATTGAGGCGCAATGTTTTTTATTTTGAAATAACTGCGCAGTATATACCTTGTTTTTATTTTCCTGTTCTTTGCACCATATCTTATTACCCCTACATGCTCTTCACTATTCATGGACTATTTAATTGTCTTAATATGGTTAGGGGATGAGGAAGGTAGAAATAAGAGGGAGTGTACATGAATTTTAATGCATGTGGAGTGGGGGACAACCCAGTCTCCGTACAACCAGCCTAGATTGAAACCCCAACCTCATTAATTTCAAATTAAACAATCTTCAATTATATCGCCCACCAGCCGACTATTTAAATATTTCTTGACATAGTTTATTATTTATAATAAAATAAGAGAATTTGACTGACAATTTTTGGAATGTTACTATTAATGAAAAGGCTTAACAATGCAAGCAGAAGTTTTTAACTCAAAGAAAATACCAGAGAATATATATATTTGGTCTTGGTAACATCTTCTTACTTCAAAGACTAGGAGGATTTATTTCAAACATATTCTTATAAAAAAATACAACATTGTACTGATGTCTGCTTTCAGCTTTATAATGTCTCATATTAACTTTTAATCAAATTAAATGTGAAGATAAGTCAATCTTCTGAAGTTAAATGCATTTTAAAAACTCATGAGCTTTAACATTTGTTTTAATTAAATAAGATTCCCATGCAGACAAGATAAGAACTTGATAAAGCAATGCTTCCTTTTAAATACAAGCACCCGATGACATTTTACAGCAACTTGTTAACACAAAATAAAAATACTTTGTAATTAGCTGCTGAAAGAAAATATATTCACACAAGAAAATATTTACACAAGGAAAATAAACCTTCACACTTACCAACCCTACAATTTAAAAATATATTAAATCTTCATTAATGATTCATAAACAATATGATTTATATTTATCTGTATTGGAAAAGGTATAAATTCTAAGCAAATAGAAATGTAAAATAAAAATTTGTACTTCCGAGACAAGATCCTAAATTCATTTTGAGTAGTTTTCATTGAAATTAGTGAAAAATGTATACACTAAGATCAGATAAATTATTTTTTAATTTACATAAATTAATTATTATATTTATAAAAGAGAATGCTGTTAGGAATTTTGTTTGAAATGTGGATAAAGTTTGAATGGTCTCTTGATGGTTTTTGTTTTTCATTATTAAAATAAAGCTAGATTATGCCTCCGAGGTACAGAAATCAATAGATAATGGGTAAGTGACAACTATAAGTTAAACCTTAACAACTTGGAATAGTGATGTCCAGAGATTGGTGAAAAGTCTACATACATAGAGTAGCCCCATGGCTTCTTTGGTGCTGAATGACAGCTCACAGCTGACTTCCGACAGTCAACATTTAGATATATACATAAATTTTTACTGTCAGAAGTGACAGATGCTAAACACATGTGTGTGCAGATCATATGGTTCGGCGTAGGGATACATAATTTGGTCTGGTAACTTTTCAAAGCCACCAGCTCTCAGCTGTGAGCTGTCAGTCAGCACCAAAGAAGTTATGGGGCTACTGTACATACATACATACATACCTAATCACGTGGCTCTCTTATGTATTAACATGGAAATACATTTTAATTGTTTTAAAGTATTACACAGTATATTTATTTTGAAGGCTTTGAAGTCTCTGTTTAAATTAAAATTAATGTTTTCAGGCTTGAGCATCAATGAAGAAATATTAATTGACATTTCAGCTGGAGTCGCAACAGCCATTATTAGGGATGAGTGATGAAAAAAGGTTGTTTGTTACAAGAATTTAAGGTCAATTTATAGATTTGACTAGTTTTAAGTGGAAGTACCAGTAAAGTCTATAAATTGTCCCCAAATTCTCACCCAAACAATGGCTGTTGCAACTACAGCTGGAAATCGGAGGTTATTTCTTCAATGGAAAAACATTAGTTGTAATTTTTACATACATGTTGTTAAATTTTAAACAAATATTTAAATAACCAATTATAACAGCTGGTACTGATTTTGTACCCTTCCCAAATATATTTGGGCATCACAAAAAGTCAGTCAACTATGAGGTTATGTTTCTGATGGCTATTATTAATTAGATGATGAACTTGCATACCAATCATAGACTCTGCAATAAAACAATAATGGATGTATGAGCCTGGGAAGAGGTAGCTTAATGGTAGAGCAAAGCAAAGGTCTGAGATAAATTCCCATGTACAGGTCTCATTTTTTAACAGATGTGTGTTTGAAGATGAGGAAATAAATAATTAATTTTGAAACCTTTTATTTGAAAAACTATTCATGAAAAACTGTGTTTCCCTCAAAAATTGTTTCTTAGTTAATTACTTTTGTCATTCTTTCAGTTTTAAACTTAACCTTTAAAATTTGAAGCAATTTCGAGAGGACATCTCAAATTCGCTTTCCCCTAGAATAGTTTAAATATTTGTTTATTGTGTCATAATTAATAAGATTTTACTATATTCAAACACAATTCACAAAAACTAGGAAGGACACAAAATATTAACGGTTTTAATTACAGGGTAAGAGAAAGTTGTGGGGTGATTTAATATGTTTTGATCAAGTATGACAGAACAAAAAGTGGGTTCATAATTTAAAAATTTAAAGTAAAGACATGTATGTGTGTGTGCTATGCTCACCCTATACATTAGGTTTAATGGTTCACAATTGAAACATAACAAAATAAGTCTAGCCAATCATAATATGCCCTAACAACGTGTCACACACGTGATGGCAGCAAATGGCTCAAGGGCAACACAATGTGTAGGACATGTTGCTTAACAATGTGTAAACCAGTGACATCTCCACTTAAAAAAAGGTCTTCTTGGACCTGCACAGTTGACAGTATTTAATAAATTAGGGCATAAGGGGTTAATACACATGTCCATTCATAAATTTTGTATTGCAAATCCAACTTAAAATTAATTTGATCTACTTTATATAGCGTGTGTCAAAATCGTTCATCCAAAACTCAAGACTTCTTATTTTGAAAATACACTCACAATAGCATTTTCCATTATTGTTCATTAATGTAAAATTAGATGCTGAAGAAAATAAAATATAAATTAAATTAAATATAAGTGTATAATACTCTGAATGAATAATTTTTATACAACATATGTATTAAGAGCCCAGCACATTTCACCCCACCTCACAACTTAGGTAGGTAATAAAGGTCGCACCAGACATTGCATTGTAATGGGATTTTCTGTATTCTGCTTTAGTAAACAGTGGAAAAGCGATTAGTGAAATTGTTTAACAATGTTTAGAAGATAGATAACAAATTTGGAATATAATTATTTTAAAACGAAAAATTATTTCACTGGTCCTAGGTTCACTTTTGTCATATGAGGAATGCAAAAAAAAACCTTTAATGTGATTTCTTGTTTGTGGGTAATAAAGTGTTGTCTGCCAAAGTCTCCATAGGACATCCATGTTTTCTCAATAAAACTTTCAGACATTACTACAAGACATTCCTTAACAAACTCATTTCACAACTCACAAGAACTGGATATCACAGAAATATATACGTTCAGTACAACACATCTAATACTTTATCAAACACCCCGTGGTTTATTCAATCTATAAAAAAAATATATATACCAAACAACTAGCGCGTAAGACATCTTTTCCTTCATGTTAATTTTTTAAATAAATTACAATAGTATAAATAGTACAATAGTATCACTAAACAATCTTTTATGAGCAAGCTCATTACATTTGGTGAGTTTGGCATTAAGTGTTATGATTGCACAGAAAATAGTTTTAACTTATAAACCAGTCTTAGCTTAATCTCTTCTAATAGCTAATTTACATCTAGGTGTCTACCCTACATTGACTTTTTACTTATCAGTTATCACTCAAGCAATGATTCTAGACCTTTTCTTGCTCGAGACAGCCCAAATTAAATCTTATATAAATAGTTGAACTAAATAAAATGTTGGATTAAATACCAAAGCCATTATAATTGTAGTTATGGTTATATCCGCATCTAAATATCATATTATTTAAATCAATAAATGAAATCTGGACAAAGGAATCAAACCCAGGATCTTTGGCTTAGTACACCACTGCTCTAGCCAATGAGCTCCAGGAATCATCCCATTCTCAGCTCCATACTTCACTCTTATTTTTAGAGTCTGTGATGGATGTGCGAAAATTGTCTGAGATATGTATGTTTGTGTGTGTGTGTATATATATATACATACATGGATGTGCGAAAATTGTCTGAGATATGTATATGCATACACACACACACAAACATACAAATACATATCTCAGACAATTTTCGCACATCCATCACAGGCTCTATATGTATATATATATACAAACATACGATCAATTAAAATCACAAGTTATCAGATTACGCAGCCTTCTTCAACTCGATAAGGCTTTATGCTGCCAAATGTACAATGACAACTATGCGAATGTGCTTATAACATGATGGATTAAATAGTAAAGCTATTATATTTGATAACTATGCTTATAATTGCATCTAAATAATTCTTAAAATTGAAAAATGACCAGGTTCATTCTTCACTCACAATAACCCTGGGCACAGGACAATTCCTCGATAGCAGAGTGGTTAGAGCATTGGCGTACTAAGCCAAATATCACGGGTTCTATTTCCGTGTCCAGGTGTCTTTTTAAACTTAAAGAATACAAATAAAATGTGTTGTGTCATTTTTAAAATGTACTATTCCTTAGTATAAATATGACTACACCCTACGATAGAGCATTAGAAAACAGGTCAGAAGCCACTGCACTTTATTAGTTGTATGTTCCCTTCTTGTTTAAAAAATGTTAATAGTATTTAAAATTACTTATTTTGGTTTCCTGCCCAAAAACTCCTGATATGACAATCGTTAAACTATCAAAACTTTAACTTGTCAACAAACATGAAATTTGGAACCATGGCAATTCACACTTGCTCAAATTTAAGTTATCCAAGTCGTCATTTCCAACACAAGATGTCGTTATCTAGTAGAAATAATATTACATAACAGGAATGGGTTGGTTCAGTTCTTATGTGCCATAGATGTTCACTTGAGAACCTGTATTGGTTTCTAGGAAATCAAAACACTTTTCAAGTACCTAAGTTTTTTTAAGTTATTAAAAGAAGATTGGAGGAAATGTGGACATGCTGGAGGAGAGGAGATTGGATGTCCTGGTATTGTGCAAGACCAAGTGGAAAGGGAGTGGCATGAGGAATTTAAGGAAGGGATACACTTTGTATTAGAATGACAAGATGAAGGAAGCAGTGAAGGAGAGAAATAAAGCCTCCAGAAGGAATTTCAAAAAGAGGAATGAGGGAAAAGATTAAGTATATGGGGAGAAAAAAGAGAAGAGCAAAGCTTGTGGTATAGGAAGCTAGGGAAGATTGGATGCAAAAATTGACTGAGAGGATGGAAAGTAATTTGGCAGGAAGTAGGAGGGTGTTGTAAAGGCAGGTTAAAAACAGGAGGAGAGAGAAAATACAAGAAGTTAGAATGATGAAGAAGGAATACCGATGAGGATATCAGAAGAACAAAATTGATATTTTGAGAAGATATTCAACCCAGCAGTGTTAAGGGATGTGAGTGAATCAGAGGAGAATGAAGAACTAGCAGATGATGAGGAAATGTGTCCCACATATAAAGAGTCAGGGGGTGCATTAAAGAGAATGAAACAAGGAGAAGCCCAAGGTGTGGACAAACAGGCATATTAGGAGAATGGAGGAGGAGAAGATACCAAAGAAGATGTTGGATATTAAATTGGGGGTCAGAAGGCCAAGAGTAAGATCTAAGGACAGACGGCTTAAGGGAGTGCAGGGAAGTGTGGAAGAGAGAGAGTAGATGACTGGGCCATAGTGGAGGAGGAAAGGTGGTGGAGATAAAGGTTACGTTGGAGAGGCTTGTGTTCCAAAGAGACCCAGACAGGGGCTGGAAAACATTCATGATGATTATTACTTTTGAATATAGTAATTAGAATTGATAGACCGTTAATATTAACTATTACTGAACATTTAAATAATTTTGTAGCAAATATATCACTTACATTTCTCAATGTAAACAAATTGGTATTTAAATAATATTAATATTTAATTGCAATAATAATAAAAAGAAATGTCAATGGTTGATGAAAATCTAAGTAGCTGTACAAATACCACTTCAAGGTTACTCCTTTGATCCAAATTAACAACCTTCGAACTAGAATTGTTGAGCACAAATGGTATTAAATCAGTCTTGTCTGACCTGGTTTTCCAGCAACAAGGAATTTTGGGTTCAAATCTTGGCTGATTTTAGTGATTTAGGTTTTCGCTAAATGGTTTCCCACTTCCCACTCATTCAAATGAAAATACGTTTCTACTAAATACTACCCCCCTAGACCTTATTTTACAAGGGTAAATATGTGGATAGCCTGTGTGGGCGTATGTGCATAGCAACGGGTTTGGAGGCTGAGACACTTTATAACAATAATCCTGCTCAAGTGTTTGTTTTAATGAAAACATTTCTGGCAAATAAATTTAAAAGGTGGCTTGTTTTATACCCATTGTATAATTTTTTAGGTTTACTTCGGGTGAATCCCTTTGTAATTAATGGTCAATCCACTACCTTTAGATTAAATGGTCGATAGACAGTGTTGGCTTTGGTGCACATTGGTAAGAAATAATCAATAGCAATCAGAAAGTGCCTCCTTAATTAGGAGTGCATCATTATAACAATGCAAAGAGACTTTGATTCGAAAAAGACCGTGTTCAAATTATTTTAACATTTGCATTGATATGTGGGTTATTTAGGTGTTTCATGGTAAGGTGTACAAGTTGGTCAAATAAGGGTGAACAAGGGGTGAGGGAGCATTGTTACTAGATAATTATTATATAGTTACATTTTGTCATTGTTTATAGCCAAAATTATATACAAGCTATATTTATGTGTTCCGAATCTACCACTGCACCAAAATTGCACTAGGCCCTATAATTATATACAATAAATAAATAATAATATTGCATAGCTGCCTGAGTTTTAAATAAAAAATTTACTAAATATAGTCACAGAAAAAAACACAAAAGTTAGCAAAAATTGCCAACTGTTACAAAATTAAATTAAAGGAGCCACAATCCTGTTTACTTTTACAACCTTACAAATTTAGGGTCGTTGCACAAACAATAATCAGTGGCTTAGTCACATATCAGTTGTAAGTTGAACTACAATCAATGTCTCGAACTACATTTCCAGCTGCATCATTGACAATTAGGAGGTGAGTGTCGATCAAATCTTTGATCAAGTTAATCAGCCAAATCTTTCCCATCAACTATTTGATTCTTTGATCATCTTGTTCATGGGAAATATAACCTATGTAAGCTTTAAAAAATTAATTAATCTTAGTATTCTTATTTAAGTAATTAATGAAATTAAAGTGTGTGTGGTGCATTTTTATTTTGTGTGTAACCTATTTTTAAGAAGAGTATTGTGATTTACAGTGTCTTCAGATGAAGTTGTTCATCTATACAATTCTGTTGTAAAGAATGGGTTAAGATTAGGGATGTGTGGGATTCCCGAATTTCAAGATTCCTGTAGGAATAAATACTTCCCTTTCCTGACTCGATTGTTGGGACAGATATAATGTAATTTCGAAAATATCAAAAAATGTTAGGGAATTATTATTTCATTCCTGAATATCTAAAATATTTGGTATGTCAACATATTTTTTAATTTGCTATTATTATTTGACTGTGATAGGAATTTAAGTTATTTTGGTAAGTAAATTTATTTATATTTCACTTAAAACAAATAGTAATCATAAAATGATAGATCTCAACTAGTCACTCGCCACGTTTAAATGTTGTGCATGCTCTATAGAGTTATTTCGCTTAGATTAAGCATCAAAGCTAAAGCCAGCAAGAACATACATTGCTCGTCAGGCCTACCAGGTGCTCAAACTGGGGTACTAGAGGTAAATCACGAGCCCCTCCTTTCTTTGTTATACTTGATTTTAGTAGCAGCAAACCTTATTTGTCTATGGAGGAAGGGGGGAGGGGGGCAGTTAAGACGGTGGCGGTTAATTCACTTAGTAAATAAAAAAGGGGGTTTGAGGAGTTTCGACCCCAAAGCTAAGAAGTGTAGGGGGCTTAGGGACCCTTGGTAAATGGTCCTCGTTGAATTTTTAAAAAAAATATGCTTCTTAAAAAAATACTTGGAGTAGTCCTACTCTAGAAATTTTTTGAAATTTGATTGTTTTTGTAAGTGGTCCGTATCAGAGGTTGGTGCTTATAGGGGTGTTGGTGTCCTCGCGGATTGGTAGCTCCTGTTTGACTACTTCTGTTATAAGTAGTACACATGACTGGGGTTATGCCACCGCGGCAATGCAGCGGCCCAAATTGTGTTGGACTCTTTGGGGTAGTGATTTAGTTGCTCATGTGTAGAGCCCAGATTTTTATGTAATTACGTATTTTTATCCTGCCAGTTAGGAATGTAAAAAGCCAAATGTTGGCGAATCAGATTATTTGGGACTGTATTTTCATATTTCATTTTACATATGTTTACATATTTTACCATATCTTACATATTTTTGAAGTTATTACATAAAATTACATATTTTGTGTGTTTATTCACTGAGGTGTTATTTTTGTCTTTCTTGAGACAAATACTTTAAAATGTTGAATCACTAATTTTCAGGCAACCTGTAATTTTGTAAATAAATGTATTCAGTGAAGGGATGGCAGTGAAAAAAAGTCCAAGTCAGCTATGCTGGCTCGTCAGAGAGGATTACAGTTGCAATAACATAACTTTATGTCAAACGTTTCTTGTGCTGTGAAGGGAAAAGAATGTGGTGTTGCCATAAAGTGGTTTTAGTGGCACGTCTCTCGCGTGGCCATAAAATCAAATTTTGTTTCACTAGTGTTTGTGTGCATTATTAACGTGGCCACCTATGTGGTCTAGTGGTCATGGCTACAGAACCCAAGATCCCGGGTTATCTTCCCGGCGCTTTCAAAGTTTCTGTAAAGTAACAGGTCTGGAACGGCGTCAACTCATCGTGAGGACATATGTGAAGCTACTTGAGTGAAAAAGTAGCGGCTCTAGTCTAGAAAACCGAGATTAGTAGCTGGATGAACCATTAAATTGAGCACATGACATACTTTATCAGCAGAAGTTGAAAGTATGGCCGCCAACAGATCGTGGCCACTTAGTATGGTTTGATTGTGGCCTAACACCATTGAGTTTTTTTCTAGAGTTTTTTTCTATTATTATAAATGTAAAAAAAGAAAGTTTATTCAATAATAAATATTTTCCTACATATTTCAACTGATATTGTTAAATATTTATGTACATATTTTGTAGGTTAATACCACATACAAAATTTGGGCTCTACTCATGAGTAATGGCATGAGCAGACCCGTAGGGTTCTTGTCATCATAAAGTCGGGTAGTGAGCCGCTTTAGAGCTCCGGTGGTAGCATGGACAGTTAGTAGTGCATGTGCTTGATTATGGGAACCTCTACTTGTATGCACTAGTAGTGGAGGGTTCATTTCTCCATGCGCAATGGGCGTAATTATATTCCCTCAAACAGGGAAAGCAGGGAGATTTCAAGGTTATGCCTGTGAGCGGGATGAAGGTCCAATTATCATCATGGACAGGTGGAAGGTACGAGTTCCTGGTGAATGACTGGTAGGGGAGGAGTAGATAATTCTCACCTTCCTGGTTATCAGGCTTGATCCTGATCAGCCCTCCTCATAGTTTTGGGTACCCACTGAGAAACTGCCCTGGTATTTGTTCCCATGGGTTCGTGGGACCACTGTTATGGGACTACCGCATAAATGTTTTGGAAAATTAGACGTCTATTTTAGAAGCTATGTATTTTTTTGATTTATTAGTGAACTGTACACAATGTTGTTTTGTATTACTCTGCCACATCTGACCGGCCTGGTCCAGTGCTCAACCAAGAGTCCTAGCTAACTCTCACACACAGATACAGCTGCCCCTTCTTCCCTGGCGGTGACATCACACACTCTCTTATCACCTAGGACGCAACAAGCTATTTTGAGGGGTCTTACCCTGTATCCAGAAGATATTTAGAGTTGGTCTCTTCCAACTTATTTTGGAAAATTGGATGATCTTAGATGGAATTTTGGAATTGTCTTCCCCTGCGAATTTTAATGGTTGGATGCCTCTAGAAGCTATTTAGAGTGGTCTTTGCCTTTTTTTAAATCAACTGCCACCGACTACTATTTAGAGTTGTCCTTCCCTGCATAAGTTTTGAGAATTGAATGCCTGTAGAGGCCATTTTTCAACTTAATATTCAATATAACATACAACCCGAATGGGTAGTAAGACATGGTATTTAAAAAAAAATCAATAATATCAATGAGGAGAGAAATAAATCTAGAGAGAAGCAGGTTTATTCCTATCATATGAGGGGAACACCCCCGCTAGACTTAGATTTGTATGTTTAAAAAAAACTTGTTGGTCACTTTTACAAAACAAAAGTAATGTATGCAAATTAATACGTAACAACTTAACACTGAAAATGTTATGCTCATAATAAAATACATAAATTTAAATATTTAACTTTGTACACTGCCCTCTTTTCACGTGAAACTCCCAAACACTTCTAAATGAAGGATAAGACTGTACTGAACCAATGCAACCATTGTGACAATGTCAATAAGATCCTCTGAAGGAAACCCCAGCTGGTGGGTGGGCTGGACATGTGAATGGAGGGGTTGCTTGAAGTCCCAGGCTCGGTACCATAATACTAATAGACCCCCCTTCCCCCCTCGTGACGTGCCTGTTGATGGTTGCAATCACCAAGCAATAGCCAAACATATATAGTCAGGAGATAATAAGAATATTTTATATTCTTGATTCTTTGGTGGTATAAATTTTTCATTTGTTGTGTCTGATTTGTATTCAGTTCTAAACTTTATAATTTATATTTTTGGTTAGATTTCCACTATTACACACTGTGTATTTATTTAACAAACTAAATATCACACAGTATATTAAAATAGTACTAGCAAATTATAAATAATTAACTATTTGTAATGAATAAAATGATAGACTAGTAGTAGTTAGTAGGAAGTAGTGGTCCAACTACTACTTCCTGAGGAAGATGCTATAATAGCCTCGAAATATTAAAGTTTGTGTAACTATGTGTTTAGTGTTTTTACTTTTATTCATGCTCTACTATTTTCCTAATATTCTATTATTTTATTGATTAAAAATGGTTTTTGCTCAATGCACTTTATTTCATACATATAATTAACTACACCTTTTTAATTCCCATTCTCGTCCTGAAGTAAGAGATTCTTGACTCATTTGTTGAGTCTCAAATAAAAAAAACTCGATCCTGCAAACCCCTAGTTTAGATCCAAGAAAAGTCGAAGGAAATAAATTAGCTTTTATTTAATCAGAGAAATAAAATGTGAGATGAAATTTAGACCGATTGCATTTTTTTGTGTATAATGGAAATTTATTAATATTACTTCAAAATCGGATATAACTATTTTTACTAAGGAACTTGCTCGAAATTACGATTTATTGAAATGAATTTATAAATATCAGGCAGGTGAGGCTATCAGAGATGATACTTTAGCTCAGGCGGTAGGACTGCCTAGTGAGCTAATGGTCCCGGGTTTGATTCCCAGCATGGCCGAAAAATGTATCATTGGTGAAATGTGGGTTTATCCTTTCACCATGATGAATTAACATCTGGGGTCTGGATGTTGTGCCTGTCCTAGTATTAAGATAGATTATAAGGCATATTAGGCTATGAAAGGCTTAGCAAGCCGGTAGTGTAAAATATATGGCTTGAATAAAAAATTGACCCAAGCCACAGGATGGAAACAGTAATAGACATAAGGTTTATACATCATAGCCAACATTGTGTATAACTTAAGGTCATTTCAAAATAAGATTTTCCAAATTCCATAAATTTTATAGTGTTGTCATGTTTGTTTTACTTGATTATTTGATCAAATCTATGGTCAAGTGATCAAAGATTTTAATCCCTTATTAACTTTGTTGCAACTCAAAAGTTTTCTTGATCTAGTATCAAAATGGTTGGCAATTCGGTAATTAAAGAATCAATATGTTTGTGCAAACAGCCCTTAATGTTTTCCTTTAAACAAAAATTCTCAAAATTTTCTATCAATTCAGATTTAGTTGAAAAATTACACCTTGACATGAGAATAAAACTCAGGACTTTTGGATATGACTTAGAATTTTAAAAATATATTTAAATGAATATGCCATGAACACAGCCATAATCATTAATAAATCATTATTTCAACGGTTTAAAAAAATCTTATGATTAACAAACTGTTTATCTTTCTGTGAACACAGCACACATTTTAACAAATAATGCATATGTTATAACATTAACCAAGTGCAGTGCATAAAGTCAGAAATAAAAAGTAATTTATCTCATTTTCGATCTTATCCGTATAATATCGACATTAGCTAGCAAGACTTGGATAACATTGAACAAAGATAAATTAAGTTCATAATACGCATAAAATATTACAGTGGCTGAAAACCTTTATCTGGTAGCTAGCTAGCTTTAACCTCCTGATAGCAATAGTTATGCGGTAGTCATAAGACCGGCCCTAAAGTAAATAATATGTTGATTACCGTTTAGCAATTAAAGATTTGGGTTATTTGGAATAGAGCACTAGACTAAATCATGGTTTAAATTAGATAGAACACTAAAAACACTCAAAAATGTGGTTTTGTTAGTGTTCTATCAAAACGATTTCTACTCCAGTATCAACAAGGTAGGTGTGCTGGCTATCCCTCCTAATTTAAACCACAATTAAAGATTTGTAAATTTTGATATGATATTTCTTAAAGAAACTTAAATATTTTTGTTATATTCATCCTATTTGATTATTTTTGAAATTTAAAATATCTGTGCACATCCCCATTAACTTTCATTTAAAATAAATATTTATAAAAATTGGTTGTGTGTAACTATGAAAATCACTGTCGAAAGTAATCGCCTCACATGTTGGCTCTGAAGTGATTTGTTAACAATAAAGAAAACATATTAAAATGTCGTGTAAAAATTAGTTTTATAAAATATTTTGATGTGCAATATTTCTAAATAAATGATCATTTCTGTACATTTGTTAGTAAAATGGATTTCCTAGGTGGTGGATGAAAGAACATAAAAACCAGACTTACGAAAAGTTCCAAACAATAAAAATATCAACTTTGCATACTTAGTCATGACTTACTGAATATTTCTAAAAAGTTTAAAAAACAAGAATCTTAGCATCACACTTTATGGATGGAAGTCTTTTATGAACAAATTATTTTATTTTAATTAGAGATGAGATTTTCTAATTCCTCGAATCCTTAAGAATATTTGAAATTTGAGGATTCGAAAAAATATTGCATTTGAGATTTTTAAAAACTAAAATACTTGTGTTATTTTCAAAATTCTGAATTTTAATTTGTGTTATAACTCTTAATACTGCTTTGGTAGTTAGTTCAACCCCAACATAATTATAAGAGGAATTTAAAACCAGACATTATCAGTAATTTAATACTTAACTGAATGTATGATTCTTATAAATGGATTGTAAGAAAGAATGTTAATTTTTAGTTATTATTTGTATTTTATAATATTCTATTTTATTTATATTCCCTCTATGTTTAAAACTTTTTCTAGATTCACAATTTGAAGGTATTGGAGATTCAGATTTGCAAAGTATTGGATTCAACCCAACTCTAGCTATTAGTTTTTTCTTTTGTTTGATTTATTCCAAATGGATTAGCTTTAAAAAGATAAGATGAAGGCAATGAAAATCTGTATTTGTTATATCAAACTAGGGGTGTGCAAATATTCAAAATTTCAACTTGGCTCCAAAAAAATTTTCAGCCTTCGATGATTATTACACAGCTTTGCCAATAAAAATATTTACTGCTAAAATACTCATGTTATGTACAATTATTGCCATTCTGAGTTGCTATGTACACTTCGTTTACCCTGAAAAAGCTTACCTTGGATGGGTTACACTATCCACCTGGCGGTCTAGGGGTAAGGTGTCGAACTTTGTACTGAGGGTCCGGGGTTCAATCCTCGGTCCCGGCACAGATTTATCTAATTGTCAAACCCTTCCTTCACCTCTGACAAGACGTGTATTAATCACAACTTGTGAATGTGTGGAATGCGAGGCCTCCATCATGGTTCGGATTCCACGTTAAACTGTAAGTCCTCCAATTCATATCACAATCCTCCTACCATAACACATTAGCGCAAGTGTGTATAACCCGAACAGGTAGTAAGACGTGGTGCTAATAATAATGGTTACACTATGGTGCAAGTTACAAGATAGAGCCATACTGCAATCAGTCAAAGTAAGACAGATACCTTACAGGGTAAATGGAGTGTACATAACAAATTAAAATTTATAAGAAAACAACTGAAGTACCAATAATTGGTTTGCATCTTATGATAACAACTTGATTTTTTAGCTTCAAAGAATAAGACTTTACAAACAATTGTGCAATGAAACATTTTCTAAATCATTTGAGTGTAAATAAAGACAAGATAATTTTTTTTTTCAAGAATAAAACCAAAAACAAAAATTAACCAAATGTCAATTTGGCTTCAATAATATTTCATATATTTAATTCTAGTTTGCTTCAAATCGAAAAAGGGACTTTACAAACCAGAAAAGAAAAAACCCTAAGATTTAACAAATAGTTATCTCTGATAATGATGCCTTTACTAAAGTCTATCTTTGATTTTAATTGTAGACATTTTTTTAGTGTTTCTTTGCAAGTTTTTAAGTCATTTAGACATTGTCTTGAAACAAATAAACAGACATAAAATAAAACGTTTGTCAGAGGTACCTGCAGTGCAATCGCACAGAGGCCGGACAGACAGTGTGTATAGGGCACTGCTTCTGCATCGCTCAAGGTTACACTATATAGTAAATACTATATTTGGAGGAAGGTATAGGAAAGGTAGATAGAAACATATAAAAGGGGGGACAAACACAATATGGCCTTTACAATGAAAAGAAGAACACAGTTCACACTTTACACTGCTGCCAATGGACAAAAAGGTAATGGTTGCCTCTTGAACCATTACCTCTTTGTCCATTGGCAGCAGTGTAAAGTGTGAACTGTGTTCTTCTTTTCATTGTAAAGGCCATATTGTGTTTGTCCCCCCTTTTATATGTTTCTATCTACCTTTCCTATACCTTCCTCCAAATATAATACAATTTCCTCATAAAGTGAAAAGAGGTTTTCCTAATTGAGTTATATCACTATATAATAAATAGCGATTAGTAGTCAAAATGAGAAATTAAAATATAATAAACAGTAGAGAAATGATTTTATAAGTCTCTGAGATGGAAGTGTCTCTAATATAAGATAATAAAATTAAAACTTTTAAAGGCTATTAATTGATTTAATATAACTCTTCAAGAAAAACCTCTTTCAATTGAGGGTTTCATTTTGTGGAAGAAGGTACAAGAAAAATGGATAAGAACAAACAAAAGGAGAAACAAAATATGCCTTTCACAATAATAGGAGGAAAGATTATACTTTAAAAAGTTGTCAATGGATAAATAGGTTATCTCTTGAAGAAACTTAGCTGTTAATGCGCATTTCCTCAAATTAGATACTCGTCAGGGAGTGACACAGATACAATACAACACCCTCAGAGAGGAAAAAATATAAAGAAAAGATTGTATAGGAAAATTGGTAAAGAGCCTAGGTCAAGGGATTGAGTGTTAGCCAACACTTTTTTAAGAGGCACCTCTTACATGTCTGCCTGTCTGTCTGTCTCGTGGCAGCAGTTTGAGGAATGAACTGTTTTCCTCTTTTTATTGTGAACATTATATTGTGTTTCTTTCTCTTAATTGTTCTTATCAAGTATCAAGCTTTCCTGTACTATCTTTCATTTATGTAATTAGATAGATATTTTGTATACATTTATAAATAACATTCTAAAGATGTAATATCTATACAAACAAAAGGGGGAAAAAAACACCTTGAATTATATTTGCTGCAGAAATTTAAAACTGAAATAAAAGAGCATTAAAATTAATACCTATATTTAGTGGAAGAGTGCAATCCATATGCAGAAGACCTATGGAACCAATAACAATAATATAATAAAATATGAAGCACATTAAGCTGCTATTGTAAAATATAATCTTTATAACCTCTGATAGCTTTCAGTTGTTTCTTCAAATGCCTTACAAGATCAAATGGTTGTACAAGTATAGATATTTCCCTCCCAACTGCGTTCAGACGGTCTCTAACCTCAGCATCTTTAAAGAAAAGATTTAATGGGCGGCCATTTATCTCCGTGAGGACCCAGTTGGTGAGTGACAACCCATCACAGGTTTGTGCTCGCGGAGAAAGACCATGGCGAGCTGCTGGGCTGCCGGAAACTATATCACGTATCTCCGCCGTGTTGCCCTCCTGGATAATTCCCAGGCTCTGACCTTCCGTGTCACGGCGAATGGCAAACACCCGTCCAAAGGGGACTCGCCGAATAATGAATTCCACCTGTGTTTTAATATGATTATAAAAGCTTAGCATCTTGAAATATATCCTTAAATAATCATAATAGATTGTATAAAAGTAGCACAAATATAAGTAAAACAATAACAGATATTTACAAATATTTAAATATGTTTATGTTAGATGACATCTTCCTGTGGAGGAAGTAGAGTGAACAGGACATTTGCTTCAGTGATGCCAACTTAAGTTGTTGAAGGTTAATAATCTGCTATTATTTTGTGTGGATGGTAGGTTGTGAGAGTATTGCAGCCAGGTTTATATAGGGGCAAGGTTTTTTTTAACACCTGTCTTGACTACCCACTCAGGCTATACACATAAGTGCTTATTAACGTAATGTGTTAAGGATGAGTAAGGTTGAATTTAGAAGAAGTGTACTCATATTTGTGTGTAGGGAGAGTGGAAAACTATTTAGGAAAAACCACACTAAGTACACCCGACCAAGATTCAAAACCCGACCTCCCTGACATCAGTCAGCACTCCGGTCTATTGTAAGAGTAACGCCTTGAACCATTCGACCACTAAAGGGGTATGGAAGAGTTGATGAATATTTGTGTTAGGTGGTTTTCTAGACTAGACCCATGAAAGAAAATGAGCAGGAGAAATGTTTAATCTCATGCATAATGAGACGGTAAACCAAAAACCAAACTATAAACCATGGCCCAATGGAGTCTGATGCACTAGTCTGGAATATTAAGAAGTGGTGAACACACATTTATTAACTATATTTACATATGATAAAATGTATATGAAAGAATGGGAGGAACAAATATAAGGATAACACACTTTAAGACAAAGAATAGTTTTCAATCTACTCTTTACACTATTACCAAAAGACAGAAAAGCTTATTAATTACATCATCTAAGGAATATGGATGAAGATGATAATTTAGACATACAAGCATTTTAGCACAGAGAAAATCACAACAATAAGTCTGACGCAGAGAACCAACTCCAGTTTATCAAGCCGGAATTTAAACCCTGATCTACTCATCAATGGTGAGCAGGTGTGTATGAAGTCTAAGACACCAGCCTGCTAAGCCACTGGTGAGGATAGCAAAGAAGTAATGTATTGTATTTTAAAAGAAGTGGGTGGAATGTGAAAAGTGTTAAGTTTGTTGTTCTTTTCTTTGAGCAAGTCAAATTCTGTTTGTCCTCCAATTATCACTTTCCAGATCTTATTTATATCCACTCCACTAACATATGCCTGCTTCACATCCACAAATACCTTTACCAAGTCCTTTCCAAATTCAAACCTTCTTTTCATTTAGCTGTCGTACGGCGAATATCAAGTCATTGTAGAGCTTTGTTCCCTAGATCTGTGCTGTTTCTCTCTCCACTTTCCATTAATTTTATTTCTTATTCACTTTTCCAGTTCCTTCTCATATTTTGTAAAGTGGCAAATCAGTATTATCCTCCTATAGTATGTACACTACTTCCCGTCTCCATTTAAAAATCACTACTATGATTCCCTTCTCCCAGTAGCATGTTCTCCTTCCATATCCCTCTATGCATCCTGCATAACCAGTGTATTTCTGCTTCACTACTTTACTCTCATCTCTTTCCTCTTCTAGATAAAATATCTTATAAAAATATCACTTCCATAGTTCATTTTCTTCTTTTCCTATCTTTAGTGTTCTTCCTTCGTCATTCATCATTCTAACTTCTTGTCTTTCCTCTTTCTTACCTGGCTAAACCACATTGGCGGTGTAAGTTCACTGACAAAAGGAATGGACCTGTCATAAGACAGAGCACAATAATAATAATATTAATAACCTGGCTATATAACAACTTCTTACTTCCTTCCATACATCTCTGTCCATTTTTGCATCCAATTCTTCCTGGCTTCCTGTACATCTCACTTCCTTCTTTTCTTCTTCTCCCCTATATTATTCCTCTATTTCCTCATTCCTATTCTTAAAACTGCTTCTGAATGCTTTATTCTTCTCCTTCAATGCTTCCTTCCCCTTGCCGTTCAACCAGTGTGTCTCCTTCCACTTCTTCTTATCCCTTGTCCTCCTGCAAACCTCTCAACTCCCACCAAACTGTTCTTAAACCTTTCCCATTATACCTCTACACTTTGCATCTCATCCTTGGGCACTAAGCTTCTTGTATTTCTTAGATACAGCTCTTTCTCCTCTTCACTTACTAATCCACACCCTTATTCTTTTTTATTGTTTTGCTACTTTTTTTTGCATTCCCAACTCTTTATGTCTCCCTTCAACAACCGGTACTCACAATCTACTTGGACACACTTTGTATTACCTTGATGTTTACAGTTTGCCTTTTCATTTCATCATCCGTGAGGAAGTAATACACTACCGACCTTTGCAATCCATTCCAAATGTATCTAGTATCTCCTTCTGTTGAAATTAAATTACAAAAATATCGATAATAATCAAGATGAAAAACCACAGAGTTTTGAAAATTCCTGTTTTGTTTCAATACAACTACTTTCATAGTTTTGAGAACTAATAATTTGTGTGTTATCAAAAATTATGATCTTAATAACAATTCTGATTCTTTCAGAATCATAAGAACCCAAAGAATCAAGAGAAAATAGAACATGACACATCAAATGTAAAAATTAAGCCAAGCTTCAAGCTATGATATAGTCAGTGTTCTTTATTCTTCTCTCAGAGAAGAGGTGAGGCCTGAAAATGAACGTTTTGTTTTAAATGCAGACCAACAACCTTTTAGTCCCGCTATTAATGCTCATTAATACTTACATAAAGACTAGTAGCTCCCCTAATGAGTTTTTGAGCATCAGCAGCACTTTGCACCATAATTCCTGCTGTACTTAGTACCTGGTCTCCTATATGAAGGGCATTGTACAGCATAGGATGTTCCCGCTGCTTCCAACCAGCGATCCTACACAGAGAGACAACTGCAATTCAATAATTATGACATGAGCTCAAATAGGTACTTAATAACTTTCACAGTATTGTTGATGTAGTGCGTTGCATAAATCTCATGACGCATAGAATGGTGAAATGGAGTTAAGCTTCAAATTTGATAAACTATTTAAAAATACTTTTAAAAGTTTGAAATAATCTGTTTAGTGGCCACAAAATTATGTGAACTAATGTTTATGTATGGTATTTTAAGGTTTTCTACATAATTATAAAGTATGTGATGAAAACAGTATAAAATCTTTAAAAATAATAGTGTTTTTGTTTAGATTTTGTATAGAGAGATTGTTTAACATTAAAAATAAAATAGCTACTCAAGTTTTCTCATGAAAATCAGTAAATTACTTTAAGATGTTTAAAAATGAGGTGGCCCAACTGCTAAATAATTTTAAAATAAAATAAAATAATTTAAGGGTACTTTACATTAGCGGAAATGTTCAAATTTGACTATAATCTCAAATAGGTGCACAGATATAATAAAATTTGAACATTTTCGCTTATATAAAGTACAATTAAAGTAATTTACTAATTTTCATGAGAAAACTTGAATACCTATTTTATTTTTAATATTAAAAAACCCTGGATACAAAATGTAATCAAAATTGTCAGAGCAGATTTATATAAAAGTTTTCTAGTTCCAAAAGAAAGGAAAGAGGCCCTACATGGAAAGAAGTGAAGGATGCATTAAATAGGATGAAACCAGGAAAAGCACCAGGTGTGGATGAACTGACGGTGGAAATGATAAGAGCTGCAGGTTAAGTAAGTGCCATAGCGAAAAAAAGAAAAGAAAAACATGATTGGTAACTTAGTGCTAGACTTTCCCTTTCAGCCATTCATATTAAAGTAACCACTTTGAAACATTAAAGGATAAGAATGCAAGTCATTGTACAGGTGCCTTGAAGAGTGGGGGGGAGGGGTTCCTGACTAAAATTATTTATCTTCTGTTTAAAAGATTCTAAGAAAACTCCCTCCTAAGGTTGATTGTGAGCAGACTTGTGTGTGGGGAGAGGGGAGAAGTACTTTGAAATATACTTGACTAAATGAGATAGATTTTAATATTTTTAATAGTCCATTGACACATTATTTTCAGCTAATTTATGCAAACAAACCAAACAATGTTTAAGAATTCAACAACTTTGTAATTAGTATACAAATACTTTAAACAAATCACTAAATATGTATATTTATGTAAAATCATTTGAAATATGTAAGAATCTCAAAATATGTAAACATGTAAAATGAAAATAATATATACTTGCCCTAATAAAGTGATTTGTTGTTATTTCTAATTTTTGAGCATCTAATGGCGAGGAATAGAATATGTATTCACATAGAAATTCCAGCTCTACTAGTAATATATTATATGATTAAAAATGGGTCAAGTCCACTATTTCTCGAATCTGAATCTCGAATCCGAATATACATTTTATTTTCGAATCTTGAATCCATATCCTAGCAAATTGTTAAAATTTTTAATGATTTACAAATAGACCTACATTAAACAATATAGGCCTAGACTGTAAATTAAGATGTATTCAATTATCTTTTCAATCTTAATCAGCCCCAACCATCCCTCCCAAAATACAGGTTAAAATCCAGCTAAATTAAACAATCTAAACTCATATTATTGTTTAAAAATCAAATCAATCTAAATTTTGAGTGTCTTTCAGCTATTTTTAAAAGTGTTGTTAGAATTAGTTAAGTTTCTAAAGAGAAAATGTGAAATAAACAGATTAGACCTAGTTAGCCTTTGATCAACTTTAATCATTATTGAAGGATTATAATTTATTTTAATAAGAAAGCAAAAATAAAAATATGAACAGATATTTTTAATAAAGACTAAAACAACATGCTTAACAACTAAACATACATTGGAAATAATGAACTCAATAATGCTTAAGTATGTTTTATTATTATTTTCTTATATATCCCTTATCTATCTTCGCGTAGAAAACAAGAAATATATTCGATTCTTGCGATATATCAATTTCTGAGAATACATTCTATTTAAAACATATTTTCGACTCTAATATGTTAATTCCCATTTTATTTGGCAGGACTATGTATGAATATTTTTACAATTATTTAAATAACATAATTAAACAAATAGTAAACCCTTAGTTAAAATCAATTTAAAAACAAATTATGAATTAGCAAGTCATTATTTGACTTAAAACTCGATAGTGCTTACTAAGTGATCATAATACTTGACTCAATTTTAAACAAACAATCAATATACAATGTGTAGGCCTGTAGGCATAAATAAACAGTTTTATCCATGTCTGACTGTGGACACTATTTATTTTTCGTGAAACCCAACAAAATATCTAACTTAAGGATTGTATGCAATAAATTGGGGTCCTTTGCATAGTTGTAGATAATTAAAACCAGTTGGGTAGTAAGAATTAACAGTATCTTTATCTTGATCATCACTCTGGCTAATAAACATAATATACATCATGGCGGCTGACTTTGTATCATGTGTAATGTGTTCTTATTTTTGTTAAAAAAAAATCCATAATTTGTTTTATTTATTTCGAGCTTATTTGTAATTCTAGTTTTGATTTTCAGTTTTTGAAGAGTTTTAATGTGTTCATTAAAATATTTACAAGATTGTTTGTGAGGTAAAAGTTTTAGAAGTGAGCATGTGCCAAAACGGTCGAGTCCAAATTTTCCATAAAGGTGGGAGGGTAGGGTTTTAGGCACCTAAGATTTTCCACACCTAACAATGATTTATTTTTAAATTATAATTTTATTCATGCTAATCTTTTTCGACCGGCAAAATAAACATTATGGATTAAGTTGTGCTTTCCAAGTAGGCCTAGCTAAGTAATTTTTGAATTCAAAATATTATGCTTTGTTTTTGTGGTGAAAGATTCAACCATCGGATCCAGTAAACCACCAAATCCTCGAATCTCAAATACTTGTCAGGATTTGGTGGATTCGAAGATTCGAGTGGCCCATCTCTAAATATAACTTAAGACTATAACAGGTATAAAACCCAGTCCCCGTTCGTTAATTTATCAATGTCAAAGGGTAAACCGATATTTCCCCAAAAATAAATTTTTCGGCCATGCCGAGAATCAAACCTTAGCTCAGTAGGCTGACATGCTGCTGACTGAGCTAAGGTGTCAGATTGTTGGAGAGATCAGGGTTCGAATTCCAGCTTTTTGTAAAAAAGCTAATTTTTCCTAGAAGGTTTTCCACATTCCCTTCATTCAAATGAGGTTACAGTTTCTTTAAATTAAATCTTCTTCATTCAAGATGTGCTGCAAAAACAAAACTATAGAATATAAATAGTAAACCTATTTCTTTAGGTTGTGGCCTGCGGCATTATTCCCTCACAATTTTGTGAATCTTGTTCTTCCACTAATTAGAAATTGAGACCAATGATATATACAATAGAATTTTGGTGTAAGAATCTTTAAGAAAATGCTAACATATTTTTTCTGGTCAACAGTTAGTGATATAATCTATTAAAAGTGACAGACGCAGATTATATAACCTAAAATATAAGTCGGTGAAAGTAGATCTAGTGGCTTTTCTAGCTGTCAGAATGTTAATAGCCTACATTCAGGTTTAACTATGACTTACCACACAGCACCAAAAGCATCTACTAAAGCAAGCGAGCCTGTACAATCTTTGCGACGAAGCTGCAATCTCACACCACCAGGGTGCAGCATCTCCCTGCGCAACTGCAACACTTGTTGTTCTCGTAGTGTGAGTCGGTTTGAGCCCACCAGCTCGACGCTTCCACCTGGGGTCGCTTGCTACACACACAAAAAAAAACCATTCTTGACTTCAAAACTTAAATCCTGGAGGTACTTTCATGATCAAGGACACTAAGGCATTGATCTCTCACTTATGAGTTTATCAAATTGTTGTTATTGTCATTATTTTTGTGTGCATTGCATCTTACTGCTCATTCGTAGGGTCACTGACATTCTGCAAACAATTTTTTCACTAAAAGTTTGAGAAATCCATTTCAAAACACCAAAACTTGTTTCAAGCTCAAGGAAATTATTGTTACATTTTTGTGAGTTCACGAAATAGAATGATTAAATTATTTTATTTATACATGAAATCAAAGTTTTCTCACAAATTCTTATTATTACTCATATTTTAAAACAAAATTAATGTTTTAAAGGCTAGATTTCATTTGTCAAGTGGCCTATAAACACACCCTTAGATATGTAGCCAATATTACATAGAAATACTTTATAATCTCCACAACAAGCAATGCTTCAAAAACTTTTTAAAAATAGATGCATCTTGACTCTAATAATAAAAATTTAACTCAAAGCCAAATGGATGACAAAATTCAATAATAGTCAAACCTTCTATAGATTCCAGAAACTTTTTGTTTCAGTTTATTGGTTATGTGAATAAATACATTCATTATTTGTTTTGATTTCTTTAGCTATAAAAATATTACTATTAAATTTCCACTTTAGTGTACATATTAAATACAAAAATCAATAGACGCAATTGTATCTAAGGCTGAAGAATTTTAATAGCCTACTTACCTCAATTTTGAAGTCAGAATGTAATTGGTGTATTAATAAATAATACTTATATCATTATTTAAAAAGTATCTCTCAGCAATGATTAAGACTAAGTTATAACAAAAAATGTAAAATCTTATTAATATGAACATTAGGAAAACCAAAGGATTCATTTTCAGATATAATTTTTTCTTTCCTTTCAAAGTTGTCATAATTTTAGGCCTATATTCAGGGCAGCTTATTTTCAGGTTGATACAGTAAATAACAGAGTGGCTACAAAACATATTTTACAAAATTCCCTGACTTTTCCAGGTTTTCCAGGCTACATTTTTAAATTTTCCCTGACTACGTTTTTCCAGTTTTAATGGTGGATGATGACTTTTTTTCTTTATTATTGATCACATATTTAAAAAATGTATCTACTAAACATAAATGGTTTTATCAGTTATTTAAAAAATTAAAATGTTATTTTATTTAGGTATTATTAACTTTTGTTTCAGTGTTTAGTTGTGAAGTTAATTATATTTTTAGACATATTTTTTATTCCCTGACTTTTCCTTATTTTTAGTTAAATTCCCTGACATTTCCCTGTTTTCCCTGTCATCCAAAAATTCCCTGACTTTTCCAGGTTTTTCCTGTTTTCCCTGTCTGTAGCCACCATGATTATAAGGTATACTATGATATTATCTGTGTATTTAATAATATTAGAATTATAAACAATGTAAATTAGAGATGGGTCGAATCCACTATTTCTCAAATCCAAATCTCGAATCCAGATCTACATTTTATTTTCGAATCTCGAATCCGAATACTAGCAAATCGTTATAAATTTTAATGCTTTACAAAAAGACCTACATTACACAATATAGGCCTAAAATGTGAATTAAGGTTTATTTAAATCATGCTTTCACATTTAATCAACCCCAACCCCCGCTCGCAAAAATATAGGTTAAAATCCAGCCAAATTAAAAAGTCTACTCTCATATTATTGTTTAAAAATCAAATCAATCTAAATTTGAGTGCCTTTTTAGTTATTTTTAAAAGTGTTGTTAGTATGGGTTAAGTTTCTAAAAAACATGTGAACTAAACAGATTAGGCCTAGATATCCTTTGACCAACTTTAATAATCATTAAAGGATATTTTATTGTATTAAGATAGCAAAAATAAAAATACAAACGGATATTTTTTAATAAAGACCTAAAACAACATGCTTAACAATTAAACATACATTGGAAATAGTGAACTCAATAATGCTTAGGTATGTTTTATTATCATTTTCTTTTATATCCATTATCTATTTTTGCGTAGAAAACAAATATATTCGATTCTTGTGATATTCAATTTCTGAGAATACATTCTATTGAAAACACAAACATATTTTCGTCTACAATATGTTCATTCCCATTTTACAAGGCAGGACTACATTTGAATATTTCTACAATTACTTCAATAATATATTTTAAAAAACTTAAGTTAAAATCAATTTAAAAATAAATAATGGATTAGCAAGTCATTATTTGAGTCTTAAAACTCGAGAGTGCTTACTAAGTGATCAGATTACCTGAATCAATTTTAAACAAACAATCAATATACAATACGTAAGCCGGTAGGGATAAATAAACAGTTTTATCGCTGTCTGACTGTTGACAGTATTTATTTTTCATGAAACCCAACAAAATGTCTAACTTAGGGATCTTATGCAATAAATTGTGGTTCTTTACATAGTTGTAGATGATTAAACCCAGTTGGGCAGTAATAATTAACAGTATATTTATTTTAATCATCACTCGGGCTAGTAAACATAATATACTTCATGGCGACTGACTTTATATCGTGTGTAATGGCGGCTGACTTTGTATCATCCGTAATGTGCTCTTATTTCTGTTAAAAAAAACGTAATTTGTTTAATTTATTTCGAGTTTATTTGTAATTATAGTTTTGATTTTCAGTTTTTGAAGAGTTTTGATGTGTTTATTAAAATATTTACAAGATTGTTCGGGAGGTGAAAGTTTTAGAAATGAGCATGTGCCGAAACGGTCGAGTCCAAGTTTCCCATGAAGGTGGGAGGGTAGGGTACTAGGCACGTAAGATTTTCCCCACCTAACAATTTTTTATTTTTTTAAAGAAGATTTTATTCTTGTTTATCTCTTTTGCCCGACAAAATAAATATTATGGATTAAGTTGTGCTTTTCAAGTAGGCCTAACTAAGTAATTTTTGAATTCAACATATTATGCTATAGGGATAAATAAACAGTTTTATCGCTGTCTGACTGTTGACAGTATTTATTTTTCATGAAACCCAACAAAATGTCTAACTTAGGGATCTTATGCAATAAATTGTGGTTCTTTACATAGTTGTAGATGATTAAACCCAGTTGGGCAGTAATAATTAACAGTATATTTATTTTAATCATCACTCGGGCTAGTAAACATAATATACTTCATGGCGACTGACTTTATATCGTGTGTAATGGCGGCTGACTTTGTATCATCCGTAATGTGCTCTTATTTCTGTTAAAAAAAACGTAATTTGTTTAATTTATTTCGAGTTTATTTGTAATTATAGTTTTGATTTTCAGTTTTTGAAGAGTTTTGATGTGTTTATTAAAATATTTACAAGATTGTTCGGGAGGTGAAAGTTTTAGAAATGAGCATGTGCCGAAACGGTCGAGTCCAAGTTTCCCATGAAGGTGGGAGGGTAGGGTACTAGGCACGTAAGATTTTCCCCACCTAACAATTTTTTATTTTTTTAAAGAAGATTTTATTCTTGTTTATCTCTTTTGCCCGACAAAATAAATATTATGGATTAAGTTGTGCTTTTCAAGTAGGCCTAACTAAGTAATTTTTGAATTCAACATATTATGCTTTGTTTATGAGGTGAAAGATTCGATCATCGAATCCAGTAAAACACCAAATCCTCGAATCTCAAATACTTGTCAGGAATCAAAGATCCGAGTGGCCCATCTCTAATGTAAATATTTGACATAGCCCATGACATTTTATAGGCCTGTAAAAAGTATGATTTTCAAGGGTTTGTCAGTCTAAAAATTTTTTACTGTAATTATTTTTTAAATGTAAGTCTGATATATTGTGCAGAAAATGAAATTCTTGTGATTTTTCCAGAAGCTATACAACCATTTTTAGGACGATTTTTTTNGAATTTTAAAATCTAAATTCAAGTTTTTTTATGATGAAAAATAAAATATTTACTGACCATAATATAGGGTCTCTATTCACAGTGTTGATTACAGAGAAATTTAAAAAGGTAGGCAAGTTTGAAGTCTTATCAAGAGAATATTTGTTGTTCGAAAAATCTAAATCTAAAAATAGACTCTTTCAACAACCTAATGTTGATTCTAATGAGATGGGATATACATTTTTCTTATGTGTAGGACTAGCCCTCATAGAGCAGTGAATTTGCTTTAAGACTCTTAAAGATAATTGTCTATTAGCCCACATCGTACGTACTTATTGCATCGGAGTTTTGAATTCCTTATATTATTTTTATTATATTTGGAAGAAGGTATAGGAAAGGTGGATAGAAACATATAAAAGGGAGACAAACACAATTTGGCCTTTACAATGAATATTATTTTTAATGAGACTTATTCACCTATCCAATTGGTAAGCAATGGACGTCAGCTATGTCAATAAGGATCCTGAGAGACATATTAAAATACAACCCTGTGATGCATGTGACTGGCGTCATCTGGAATGCTGAGTAGTATACACACTCCACACCATTCACATTTGGAAATCCCAGCATTATTCTCTCTATTTAATTTAAAAACGGACAGTTTAGTTCACTGTTAGGAACAGTTAGTTCAAAGTGATTTATTTCACTGAAATGAGCAGTTTATTTATCTAATTCAATAGGTTGCTAACTAATTCATATAGGTAGTTCGGCCGTTCACAAACTACTTCTTGTGGTTCAGTTGTTGGTCATACTTCACCGTTCCCGACCAATAGAAAAACAGCTTGTATTTCAGTCGTTTGTAACCGACCTACATCTTGCAGTTGGTCCTCCCCCAGTTTTCCAACTACTGTATGTGAGCGAGTTATTATTCTCCTCTTAAATCACTAGTTACATAGTAAATTTCCAGTCAGGGGAATGTATTTAAAGTTTATTTAAGTGTGCTAACAAATCATAGAGAACCTATTATTTTTTTCAAAATAGCCGTGATGAGCTTAAAATCAACATAAAAAAATACTTAAATAAGAAAAAAACAGCATATATTTGATCATAAAAATAATAGTTTTAAGTCAAATTAAATTATTTACAACAGTACCAATGTTAGATTAATGATACAGTTTTAAAACGTGTTATCTTTGCGGGGTTCAGCAAGAGTATTTGCCTCTAGTAGCCTATATCCTAGCGAACACCTGAGCCAATGATGTCGTTATAGATATTTGGACACATAAAAGGCAACACAATAAAACTGAAGGCCAGATTATGTTGAGAGCCACCTCCTTCGGAAATCCGAATGCAGTGGACGCAGTATACTTTTTTTTTATTTAGCACCGCGTCTTACTACCCGTTCGGGTTATACACTTTAAGTACTAATTACGCTAATGGATTGGGAATTAGGAAGGTTGAATTAGAGGAAGTGAACCCGCATTTGCGTGGAGGGAGAGTGGAAAACCATTTAGGAAAAACAACCCCCAGTTCACCTGACCGAGATTCGAGCCTCGATCTCCCCGTCCTCGGCGGTCGAGCTCAACACGACTCGCGCGTTAGCCAGACGCAGTATACTAAATAAATCCAATGTGTGTGACGCGTGTGGTCCGTCCGATGCAGGCCAGTGGACACTTACCATAAGATAGCTGATTGCATCTAGTGAATGCTTTTTGGTTAACGATCAAACTTAGTGCTTTATTCTAGTTAGCATTGATTTTTTTTAATGTGACATTTTAATTTATTAAAATTAAAAAGTAAGAACATTAGTAATATACCAAAAATCCAATTAAAAATATACAATTGCAGTTACCTGGACCTGCCGATAAGGATGTGGCGCTGGTTGCAATCTTCTTTCTACTTCCACTCTTGGCGGTGTGCCTCCCAATATTATTCTACTCCTTTCACTGCCAGGCACAGTGATAGGTCTCGTCACATGTTGTGCAAGATTTCCTTCAGAAGTCGAAGAGCTTCTGCGTCTCCTCCGCTGGTGATCTCCTGTAGAGGGCTCCTGAGAAGACGAAACAACTTGACTTCGTTCCTCAACTAAACTATTTCCTGCTTGACTTCTAGAGGTTTCAGGGAGCCTCGAGTTGGAATTATCTTCTGGTATGGCAGAGCCATGTTGGATTCTGGTCGTAGTACCGGTAGAAACACTCACCAAATCTTCCCTTATGATTGGTGAATGAACGATGGGTGACAGGAATACACACTCATAATGACTATTAGAAACACTTAAGGGTTCAGTATCCAGTGAATTGTTGTTTACATTACTAGGGTTAGTCCTCTCTTGTATCCTAACTTCACCACTGATTAAAGATACATGCGCAGACGCATTCGAGAGTACAGACACAGTCGATGTTCTCGAAGATCTATCGGACGGTCGAGCAGGAGTCACAGGTGGCGTGTAGTACAGTTCATTGACTTCTTGAGTATTTAAGTCTTCGGAAAAGGTTGTGTTGCTGGTGGTGACGTCAAGAGGAGGAATTAGTGAATCTGCAATGAAACTGAAATTGAAAATTCCCTGCTCATTGTTGGTTGGCAACTGATCCGAGCTGACCTCTATGACTGTGACGTTGTTATCGCTTCGCACTGAGCTGCCCGAGGAGGGAGTGGAATGGAGTGACGTACTGTACAAAGTTGGGGTCTCAGGCACTGAAAGGGCTCGGCTGAGTGCTTGGTGTTGTCTGGAACAATGAAAAAGAAAATTTAGTTTTTAAGTTTTAATACATCTGTGTGAATAAAATCAGAAATGTGAAATCGACTAATATATGGTACTAGGGTGAGAATAGTGAATTCCAAAGAACTGCACCAAATAAAGAAAGCTAAAATGTGTAAAAACATCCCTCACTGCCAGGTGTCCAAAAATACAGTCAGTAATGGTGACCATAAGTTTCTGAATGACGAGTTACTTTCTGTATAATATATACAGATATTAATCGATTTCTTTTTTAAGCAAACTAAGTAATAGTTAATCAATTTTTGGAACCCAAGGTAGTTTTTGTATTTACTTGAATATAACAGTTTGTTTTCATTCCTAAAGCTGTTTATAATCTAAGTAATCTTACATGATTATATTAAGATCATGTTCAGTTTGTAGAAAGTTTATTTTTAAGTTAACAACAAACCATTGTAAATGATTATCGTCATGATTGGTGTGCCCATGTAATAATATATTTTTCATCAGGGGTGTGTGAGTAAGTATCTTTTCAAGTAAAGTTAAGTTTGAGTTTTTTTTAATCAGAGTGATATAAAGTATTATTTGTGCAAGAAATATTTCAAGTGGAATTTCTGTAAGAGATCCATGCATTAACTCCGAATAAGTACAAACATGCTTTTTTTAAAAAATTACGTTTTTTTGTTAAAAATTAAGTCAAAAAAATTTGAATTACTAAGTAAATATAATATAATTGTGCAATTTTATTTTAATTATACGAAAGGAAATAGCCCTATTGAGGAACTCTATTTGTTTTGAAATTATATCTTAAAATTGAATCAAATTAATAAAGCTAGGAATTTCAAGAGAAAGATTGAAAATTCTGAGTAATACAATATTTTAAATTTTGTAAAAAGCTTTGAGTCGAGTTTAAGCGGCTACCAAAACTCTAGTGAACTCAAATTTTCTAGTACTTGCACAGCTCTATTTTGATTAAACATTTAGACATGTAGGTTCTCTATACTAGCTGGCAATCAGCTAACCGTGCTGGATAGAAATAAATATTAATACTGTTCCACTGTAAAATGTCTAAAAATGAGGTAGCCCAATAGCTAAATAATTTTATAATAATGGAAATTGATAAAACTAAAGGAAAATGTATAATAAACATATAAGAGTACATTTTATGAAGAAAGCCCACCTAGAGAAAGAGGAAATACGTGGGAAGAATACATGTGTGAAAAAAAAAGCGAAATTGAATCCTTACTGAAATTTATTATTTTACCTTTTAAATTAAAATTATGGCCAATTTTGTTGACTCAAAATGGGATATTATGATAATATACCAATAACAAAAACAAAGTTCCCTCAACCTATTTAGTTTATTTCTTTCAACCAAAGAACAAGGTAAAAGATGTGTTTAAACTTGCTATTTTAGCGGCCATAATGTGGCCAGATACAAAAGGGGGAAAAAAAAAAGAAACAATGCTTAAGAAAGTTATATGATTATTTTTAACCTCCTATATTTCATTTGTTAGGTATTTAGAAATTCTACTTAATTTTTCTATTTGTTAAACTATACTGTTTGGAATAAAAGTTGATTTGCTAACTTTTTTTAACCAAAATTACAAATTTTATTTACCGACATTTCATACCAAAATCCAAATTTTTATTTAACAAATGCCTATCATTTTATTTGTTAAATGAGGGTTTCTACTAATTAATCATATGCTTTGAGGAACTAGCCTGGTATAGACGGGTGGTTCTGAGTGTGTGATGTATAGGGAACTAGAGGCAGAGCCCATCTGAAGACTGACATTATCATAGGCCTCTCTCTGCGGGGGGTGAGAGCTGTCATCTGACGAGGAATCGGCGCTGGTACTACCTTCCACTGAGCCGACTGAGCTGGAACTGTCTGTAACAATTAAAAAACTAAGCTCAACACTTTTAGTTAGTCCGCAAGTGTTGGACCAAAACCAATTTCTTACAGTTGGTTAGTTTTTCTTAGCATCGTGTCTTACTACCCATTCAGGTTGTATACTTATGTACTAATTATGCTAACGTTTTAGGGTTGAGGAAGGTTGAATTTAGAGGAAGTGACCCGATAAACCTTTATCTCCCCATCATCGTAAGTCTAGTCTACTGAGAGAGTGATGCCTTAGACCATGCAGCCATCGAAGTGGGCTAGTATTTGGTTTTACTAATAGTGTTATTATCATTAAATCATTAAGTATACAACTATGTACTATGTTACTTCTATACAACCTTGTTATCCATGTTATTTTTAAAAATAAACTTAAATTATATCTGGAATTTGTATTCTAAATATATGCAATTATCTCCTTCCTATAGAAGTGTTTTATAACTATACAGTAGTTACACAACATTGTTTTATGGCTGTGAGCAGTGGGTTTGTCAGGAGAAGCACAAGAGTAGGGTGAATGATGTTGGAATGAGATATCAGAAATGTATGTGGAAAAGCTTGTATGGACAAAATAAGCAGTAAATGGGTGCTGAAGGAATGCATTTTGAAAGGGAATCCAATAGATCAATGTGAAAGAAGTGTCTTACGTTGTTTTGGGTATGTTGAGAGGATGAGTGTGGATAAAGTTATGAAGCAAATATATGAAGGTAAAGTGTGTGGATGTTAACGGCAATGTGTGTAAACCTAGTATTCTATAAAATCCTAGGTTTTCTATAAAATTCCTAAGTGGTTTTAGCAAAGTATAAAATAAATTAGTTTTGCTATTGTATTTCATACTTTTTGAAGGAAATTTATAGAGTAACAAGTCATTATATAATACCGAGAATAATAGCTAGCCTAACCTAACCTAACCTTACCTAACATATTCTAAAATAACATAACCATCTTAAATCTTAGGAATTAGGTGAACCTGCAATAAAATGACGCAAGACTTACATAGAAAAGATAAAGAACTCAAAAATAAGTATGAAATACAACAGCAAAACTCGTCTACTTCATACTTTGCCAAAACCACTCGGCATTATATAGAAAGTCTAGGCATTTTATAAAACGCCTGGATTTCACACATTGCCGGTGACATGTATAGAAAGGAAGGGGTAGGCCATATAAGATGTAGCTCAATGTTGTAAATGAATGTGTGAAAATGAGAAACATTAAGAGTTTTAAGAATTAAAGAGCATGTATGACTCGGTGTATGGATTTTGTTGAAGTGAAGGAAGTATGCGAGGATAGGGAAGTGTGGAGAAAGTTAATGAGGATATGAAGGTACAAACTAGTTTTTTGAGCTATATTAACAGTTTCTTGCCTACCCCGTAAGGGAATGGCTTGATTATGTATGTATGTATGTATGTATGTATGTATGTATGTATAGGAGTTTTTTTCATTATTATATTTTTTTATTTTTAATATGTTAACTAAAGTAAATAAAAATAAACCAAAACTCTCCCTTTGTTTTCATTATTATATTTTTTATTTTTAATATGTTAACTAAAGTAAATATAAATAAACCAAAACTCTCCCTACTTCATTCAGGAGACAAAAAACATGTTATTTTAAATAGCCTTAAGACAGTCTTATTGTATTTTTCACAGCATAGTGGTGGTAAGGCTAGAGTAGAGGTTTTAGGGTGGAGTGGCATGCTCGAGTTAAACTTAGATAGTGCCATGCCGTTGTTTATATCCTCCTCCAATTTGGTGATAATTTTTTTAGCACCCCGTATTACTACTGGTTTGGGTTGTACACTTATGTAACAATTACGCTAACGGTTTAGGGATTAATAACGTTATATTTAGAGGAAGTGTATCCATATTTGTGTAGAGGGAGTGTGGAAAACAATTTTGGAAAACAACCCTCAATACACCCGACCTCGATCTCTCCATCATCAGCAGTCTAGTCCAGCGTTTCCCAAAAGGTGTTCCGCGTAACCCTGGGGTTCCATGGACGGGTCAAAGGGGTTCCGAGTTCTGTCCGAGAATTAACTAAAACGTTCGTAGAAAACAGTCATAACATAACCGCGCCATGCCGTCGCACCGCGATGCTGTAGGTATATATAGTATCAAACAGTGCAGGCGGAGCGGGGTGGTTGGGGCCCCGGACCTGTTGAGTCAGTTACCGCGACAAGACTGCACGTGTTTACGACATAAACTTTACTTACGTGTTTGGTGTAAATAGAAGAGATTGCAATGATAGTTATTCCTATTGTTTTAATCTGGAATTTTCGATGTCCACAGGTAGGTTTTTGATTATTCGTAGTAGGGCTGTAACGAACCGACTTCTTTACTTCTGTGAAATGAATGGTAGGTTTTAGAAATTATAGGCTGCTATAGTAATGTTCCTTTATTAGTTTAATCAAATTTATTCTTATTTCTACCTAAATATGTAAAATGCAATTATACTAAAATTTTAACCCACTTGTGAGTATTTTTTCTATTTATTATTTCAGTTTATGATAGTCGATAATTGACTCAAAACGGGGCCTCGCAAGTAGCAAAAGTGTCGTATCATGTTCCCCAGCAAAGTCTACTGAAAATATTACAAAAGAAGCTGTTGCTGGTTTTTCTGTAAGAAAGTTATATTTATTATTATCAAAGTCAATCTGTTAATACAGTCTGGCCAATAACTGGTTGGCCTACTCACCTTACAGGCATTAATTTCTTAATTTGTGTTTATTAATGTTTATTTAATTTAATGTTTTGGTTGTTTATTATTGTTGTTTTCGGTTATTATTAATGTTTGTTAATTTATTCCAGGGTACGGTAAATACGGAAGACTCTTGTCCTGGGCAAGACCTACCAAGTACAACAACCAACAAAAGGGCTGAACTTCAGGAGAGAAATGCTTCAAAAAAGAGAAAATACGACGAATCCTACTTGTCCTTAAGATTTATTCCTGTAGGAATTGCTAAAAATCTGGATGGACAATGCGTTATTTGCAACCAAATTATGTTTAATAGCTCTTTGGCACCTGCAAAGCTTAAACGACACCTTGAAACCAACCACGTAACTGAAGGATAAAAGCTTAAGTTTTTTTGAAAAAGACAAAGAAGTAAATAAAACTGGTGTGGCTGCTTTACACATATAATGAAAACGCAACAGAAGCATCATTCCTGCTAAGTTACAGAATTGCTCGCGCTGGTAAACCACACAAGATTGCAGAAAATTTAATAAAACCATGTATGATAGAAATCGTCAGATGCGTACTTGGAGAAAACGCAGCGAAGAAAGTTGCAGCAGTCCAGTGTTCCAACAACATCATATCTGATCGAGTCCATAAAATTTCAGACCATATTGAAGATGAATTAATTTGTAGATTGAAAGACAATGAGGTGTTTGCAATACAACTTGACGAAAGTACAGATCTCGCCAAGTTATCACTACTGCTTGTTTTCGTGAGATACCCCTTCGGACGATCTATTGAAAAATATTTGTTACCCTGTGCATCTTTGGAGACCAACACAACTGGAGAAGAAATTTTTACAGTCATTGATAGTTACATCAGTAAACACCAGCATATTGATTGCAAAAAATGTATCGATGTGTGCAGCGATGGAGCTGCAGTTATGGCCGGCAAAATAAAAGGAACTGTAACAATATTAAAGAATGTTGCACCTAAATGTAGTAGCAGTCACTACGTTTTACATCGGCATGCCCTTGTCGCTGAGAAAATGCCACCCAACTTAAAGAAAGTTCTCGATCAAGCCGTACAAACTGTCAATTACGTTAAATCCCGTCCACTCCAGTCAAGGCTTTTTAAAAAAGCGTGTGAAGATGTAGGTTGTCAGCATCAATCCCTTCTTCTACACAAAAAAAGTGAGATGGCTTTCGAGAGGAAAAATTTTATCCAGGTTATTTGAATTTCGCAATGAGCTTAAGATATTCTTCGCTGAACAACCCATTTCTGCATCCGTTAGTACGCTTGTTGAACTATTGCACGATGAGCAATGGTTGATAAAATTGGCTTATTTGGTCGATATATTCGATTAACTCAACGTAATGTACTAGTCCTTACAGGGAAAAAACACAACCACGTTTACACTAAGTGAAAAAATATATTCACTCACTTCTGGATCAAATGAGTTGAACAAAAAAGTTACGAAAGTTTTACTCTTTTAAATGACTTTCTGGAAGAAAATGAGTTGCAAGTAACCTCAGATGTGGAAAAAAACATACATGAACATTTGGTTAACTTTAAAAAAAATCCTTGAAAGAGTATTTCCCGGATAAGTTACAGGACATCAACTGGGTACAGAATCCATTCACAAATCATACCAAACCATCGATGCTAACTGTGTCAGAGTATGAGAATTTGATCGACATTAAGTGTTCATCCCTTATAAAACAAAAATTTGAATCAAAAGATTCTAATTTGAATTACTTTTGGATTGGACTTAAAGAAGAATACCCTGCAGTCGTTTAGCAGGCTATTATGGTTCTGCTTCAGTTTGTGACAGCTTACCGATGATCCAGATCTTCGCATTCAACTGTCAGACATTAAGCCTAATTTTAGTGCTATTATAAGTAAATGTGTGAAAAAATTTCATTCTTCACATGAAATAGTTACGTGTTTTTTTTGTACAATAAATGTTTTATAATACTCATAATAATTATTTTCTATTTATAATTATTCTTTTTTTTCATGTCAAACATGAAAATATTCATACTACACTACAAGGTACAATTACTTTTGTTATTATCAAAATGGGGTTCTGCCAAAAAAAAAGTATGATCAATTACGGTTCTGTGGCAAAAAAAAAATTGGGAACCTCTGGTCTAGTCTACTAAGAGAGTAGCACCTTAGGACATGCGGCCACTGAAGGGGGTAATTTGGTGTTAAATTCCTTGCATGTATTACTTTTCTCTTCTTTCATGATTTTATTCAATTCTCTAACTAATCCATCCCTTTCTTCCCTCTTGACTTTTGCTCTCTTATGGAACCATTCTTTCCAGGATTTTTTTGCAGTTTCCTTTAACCCATCATCCCACCATGGTATTTCTTTTACCCTTTTATTTATATTGATTGTTCTACTACACACCTCCTCTGTTACCCTTACTAAAGAATCTCCAAGATATTCTCATTCTTTCTCTACCTTTTCGATCTCGTGCTTCAGTATCTTCTCCTTAACCTCTTCAATAAACTGTAGTTTTAACTTCTCTATCCTTCATTTTCCATAATGGGATCTTCCTTTTTCTATTTTCACTTTTGTTCAGAATCTTCTTAATTTCCAGGTCTGCTACTAGGAGTCAGTGGTCACTCTCAATATTGACACTCGGTATTACCTACACGTCTCGCAAGAATTGTTGATTTATTTGAAGGTTATCACATAGTCAATTATGCTTTCTTGATTCAGTTCCCAATTGTTCCTCATGATTGTGTGGCTTCATCTTTTCCAGTGCCATTACCAATCACCCAGCTATTTCTGACGCGTTTGTCCAAATCCAAGGAGAAATTATAGGAGATATTTCAACTTGAAAGCCAAAGAGAAATATTAAGATTGTACTAATGATAAGAACATGGCATAGTTCTTAACATGATGTACTTCACATTTTTTTAAGAGTGGGTTCATGGTCTACTGTTTACAGAAATACTAGTAAAACTGTAGTAACAATAAGAACAAAGAGAGAAAGATTTGCCAATAACATAATACTTGGGTTATAGCAATGATAAGAATATGGGAAGAACAAGGTCTACTGCTCAGAGAAATACTAGTAAAACTATAGTAACAATAATTACAGGAGGAAGTACGGTATACTGTTCTTAAAACTACTAGTAGGACTATGGTAACGAAAAGAACACGAAGGAAGCGAAATTTACTGTTAACAGAACACATGGAGTGAGCGAGGTCTACTGCCCACAGAACTAATAGTAATTTTATAAGCACCTTTTCTTATAAGATATTTGAAACATAAAATTATAAGCTTAAGGGCACATTGAAAAGAAGGTAATCCTGTAGAAAAATACAACAGTTTCATCTTTTATTTCGCGAGTAGTATTGAGTAATAGTGTTTAGCTACCTGAACTTTCTGAAGAGTGGACAGGTTCCACACCTGGAAGTACAGTCGAGGGTCCCACTGGTGGTGGAGGGAGGGGAGAGTTGGGGTCCCGAGTGGGGGCTAATGGCAAGCGAGCTTCTGGCATTTTGCTGTATATGTTCTCCTTAGGCGATAGGATCTTCATCTCACGAAGCTTGGAACGGATAGTCTCCACCCACTCAATCATTAGGTCCCTTTGACAATAAAAAAAGGAATAAAAATTAACATCCTTTTAGTGTAAACTACATTATAATTGGTTTGTTGCCCTTCTAACAAGTTTTATTAAATAGTTTATTTTTATTAGTAGCCTACATTCACACTAAAGTTATTAAAGACTTTATATTTTTATATTCATTGTTTCCAGCTTGAGGCCTGGATCAGCTTTTTATTCACGTTCAAGTGTTTGATAGCCTGTGTTATGAAGAATCACATAATTAATAGCAATCACAAACCAAGTGTCGAAAATTTGAACTCACCACGAAGGTGCAGTCAATCGTACAAGGTCGGAACTCAGTGTCACCACAAATTCATACTCGTCCTCCTGGGGGCAGATGGTCGGTGAAACATGGAGACAGTTGTTGAGAGAAGTGAACCAGTCGGGCTTGTGTGCCACTGCCACCTTTTGATCCGAGTAAAGCTCGAGAAAAGCTTCAGAGTCGTCATGCACACAAAACACAACCCACACTCGCTCTCCTTTCTGAAAAATATAATGTTGAGTTCTTACTAATGAGGTGGGTGGGTGTGTGTACATTAAAAATTTCATAGGAAGAGCTGACAGCTAAAAAGTAACTAGATTCTCAAGTCATGTAATTTGGAGCTGTCAGTTTTGCTAGAGTAGGTTTACCAATTTTGTCCACAAAAAAAAATGTAGTAATATTTTCTAAATTGATAATGTGTCTGGACTTTGATACATCCTTATTTTAGAAAATATTACTACAATTTCATATATATATATATATCAAATTTGTGTAAATCTGTACAAAGTTTCAAAATTCCAAATCCAAATATGAATTTAGCTAAGATTCATATTCAAAATGTTAAATCTTAATATTTGAAATATTCAAATATTATGAATTTGAAAGTTAAAATCTAAATAAATCTTGATTCAGATTTGGCAGAACTTAAATCCAAATTTAAAGCTAAAAGACAGCCATTTGATATTTTTTTGTATTATTATTATTATTATTATTATTATTATTATTAGCACCGCGTCTTACTACCCGTTCGGGCTATACGCACTTACGCTAATGTGTAATGGTGATTGTGAGATGAAATGGAGGACCTACAGTTTAACGTGGAATCCGAACCACGGTGGAGGCCTGGCATTCCCCACATTCACAAGATGTCTTGTCAGAGGTGAAGGAAGGGTTTGGTAATCAGATAAATNCATTCACAAGATGTCTTGTCAGAGGTGAAGGAAGGGTTTGGTAATCAGATAAATTTGTGCCGGGACCGAGGATTGAACCCTGGCCGCCAGCACAGAAGTCTGACAGCTTACCCCTAGATTGCCAGGTCACCATTTTTTTTATATAGAAACTAGCATTGATCCCTGAGTAAAATTGCAATTTCATCATAACATCTTAGGGAAGTTTTGTGGTCATATTTATATTTTATTTTCATTCGGTAAAATATCGCCACTGTTGTGACTCCCTATTGACCCTATATTACCATTATTTTTCTGTCAGGTTAGCCTGGTAATTGGAAGTTTAGGTGGCTGTGGTGGAGGAATAGAATATATGCCTGGTTAGGGTTTCAGATAACTGATGTACTGTCAGTATTAGATTAAAGAGTACATGGATGAACAGGTTCTGAAAGTCTTAAGCTGAATATGGTTGTTGAAAGTCTGTGAGTGTCAATTGTTCTGAGTAACTCACTTTTTCTCAAAGAATCTATAGTGCATTTCCTGTGCACGCCTCTGTTAACCACACACATTACGAGAGTGACTCTTCACCAGCCCCTGATACTACCAATTACTCATTTTACAGCCCCCTTATTCGACTCTCAAGATTCAGGTTTACAAAGATTATTACAATGGATACAGCACAAGTTGATAATACACTATTAAGTTGAGGGCATTACACCACTAATTATATCAATTGGAACTAGATTTGAAATAAAGTATTTTCATTTAAAACGTGCTTGTGTTTAAATCATTCAATTTGAATGTAATTTAAATATTTTCTAAAGCACGACATTCAATTCAAAATCTATTTGTGGAGAAAAAACTCAAATATTTGGATTTCATTTGAAATTAAAAACCTTTGGTTAGAGGATTTTCAGCAGTGGGGACCATAATCAATGCCTTAATGATCTTTCCCACAGCCTAGGCCTGATAGGTTTAAGTTAAATGGCTACTAATCAAATAATTTTTAAATATTTATTCAGAGTAAGATTGTTTATTTTTCTTGAATAGTTAAAAGTTCATGTTCTAAGCAAAGTGTTATCTCCAAAACACAACCTAAAACTAACTTTTGTAACTTTCACCCTCCTGTTACCTAACGTGGGATGGGTTCGGGAGTTAGGGGCCAGACCAGTTCCAACGTACGTTCAGGTTTCACAGTGTATTATGATAAAGCAAAGTATGGAAGATACACTTGATAGGACCAGTGAAAGGTTAGAGAGGTGTTGCAAAGCTACTAGACCTGTTAGTCTCCTGGTCAGGACTGTAGAGTCAAAGTCGGAAACAGTTTGGGGTGGAGTCGGAGTTGGTACATTTTTACCTACATAAAAATAAAAACTTATAACAATATTTTGTATTTCTTTTTACTATATATGACCAATATTTGTAATTTGGATTGAAAAATGTATTCAAATATAAATTCACAATGCCAAAGAAGCTTCACATGAAAGCTTCACATGAAGACATATGTATTGGAGCACTTTATTGCAGTAAATTTGTTATTACCAATTAATATACATTGTATAATGTTCGTTTTATTGGGGTGCCGGGTAGCCAACCCTAACTACAACACTACCGCGGCACTGTAGGAACTTACATGGTTGGGATGTACCCCAAACGGCAGGGGTTGGAATGGATGGTTCGTGGGGAGTGAGACTCGAGTGTTAGTCCAATAATTCCTATTTAGTAATCGATTCAGATGACTAAACTACTACGTAGGTAACCGAGTAGATCTCCTGTGATGAGGGAGCATGCACGATGGCAGGACTCGCAAACCTTCCTATAGACCCGCGATTGACCCTCCGGCGGGTGGAACCACCAGATCGAATTTTATTCCGTGGTTTTGTCAGTCCTTGCTAGATGCCGACTCCCGTGCACTCAGCATCCTCCAATCACTAAACAAGGTGTTATTACTATTACTTAAACTTGCTGATCTTGATGTATCCAACAAGCCAGGAAGGACCATCGGTCGCACCGTGCTCGCTCGTCAAGGATGCAATCTATGTGAGATGTATGCTATTATCAGCAGGATGGCAACCTCTTGTCAGAATAAACTAAAATAATTATGCTCTTAATGGTTCGTGGGGAGTGAGACTCGAGTGTTAGTCCAATAATTCCTATTTAGTAATCGATTCAGATGACTAAACTACTACGTAGGTAACCGAGTAGATCTCCTGTGATGAGGGAGCATGCACGATGGCAGGACTCGCAAACCTTCCTATAGACCCGCGATTGACCCTCCGGCGGGTGGAACCACCAGATCGAATTTTATTCCGTGGTTTTGTCAGTCCTTGCTAGATGCCGACTCCCGTGCACTCAGCATCCTCCAATCACTAAACAAGGTGTTATTACTATTACTTAAACTTGCTGATCTTGATGTATCCAACAAGCCAGGAAGGACCATCGGTCGCACCGTGCTCGCTCGTCAAGGATGCAATCTATGTGAGATGTATGCTATTATCAGCAGGATGGCAACCTCTTGTCAGAATAAACTAAAATAATTATGCTCTTACAATTGGTCATTTTTGACAGATTTGGAGTTGGAGAGTAGAAAAATAGAGGAGTCAGAGTCGAAGGCTTGGTGTACCGACTCCACATCCCTGCTCCTGGTCACCAGTAGGTAGACTCGGTAACTCAACCCAACTGAATCCTCAACTGGCTTAAATAGAACACAGATTAGCAGCGGTGCAGCTGTCTTTTAAAATGTCTTCAAGGTTGGCTCCCCTGTCACACAACAAATCATCTTTTCTCGCTCGATAACTGTGAGTGGACTCTCCTTTGCTTTCCCGCACCTTCTTGAACTCGGCTCCCATCCTGTGATCCTCTTGATCACCGGAACCAATCAGGGATTTGGCTACCACTTAATTAGCAATTATTTAATTCCCGCCTCAGTAGCTTCTTGTCTCATATTGCTAAGGTGGTAGAAATAACATAAATTGGGAGCACTATTCTACAAGACAAAGTTGAGATCCTTACACTTTGAAGGAAAAACAACTTTTGTAAGCAGATCCTAGTTTTAGCATATATGATGGTAAAAACCTTGAAAAAAAAAAAGCTACAAAAATCCATTATGTGTTTGCCTGGAGAAATAAATTTTCAGTAAGACTTAAATTAGCTATCAACCTACCTTCGGGAAGGCACCTATTCTTCTTTCCACCGATGGTAACTTTTTAAGCCAGGCATTCTTGTGAATTTCCCTAAACAAAACTGTAGACGAATGTCCTTGGGTTGCATCTTCTGGTCTGGTACCAGGGGGAACATCACCTGAAATTAAATTAGAATTAGAATTTAAACAAATATAAGCTTCGAATGAATAGAAAAATAACACATAGACACGGGAATCGAACCCGGTACCTTAAGCTTAGCCAGTCAAGTTTCTACCACTGAGCTATCCAGAGATCGTCTTGTGCTCAGGGCTATTCTTGATTTTTCTCTCATATTTTAAAGCAAAGCCTGTGATGGACATGTGAATATCCTCTGCTACTGAGAGCTGTTATTGATATCAGAGCCACAGACTCGGTTGTTGCCTTATGCTGCAAACAGTACAAATACAATGTATGTTCCAAGCGAAACCATATTGGAGAAAGCAGCACTATACAATTAAGTAAATATAACAGGCAAAGTTTGGGGGATAAAACCGAGTTGCTGGTGCCTGTGGTATCAGTGATTGCTCTTAGTAGCAATGATATTCACACGTCCATCACAGACTTTGCTTTAAAATATGAGAGAAGAATCAAGAATAGCCTTGAGCCCAAGACGATCTCTGGATAGCTCAGTGGTAGAGCATTGGCATGCTAAACCAAAAGTTCCTGGTTTGATTCTTGTGTCCAGGTGTCATTTTTCGATCTATTTGATTATAATCCAGATACAACTCATATGTCCACATTTCATATATATACCCATCCACATTTCGTATATATATATATATATATATATACACACACACACACACACTTGATTGTAAAGCGTTACTTTCTTCCATAAATATAATCTTACTTTTCCAAATCAATGGCATAGGATATATTCTGATGATGATAGTGAACGAGGGAAGGTGTGAATTTTAATGTAAAAATAATAATTTTAAATGTAATCTCGGACAAAATGTTACTTTTTAAGTGAATAGATATTAATCTGATTAATTATGTTATATATTAAAAAATAAATTGTAGGCCTACTACCACCTCTGTGCCTGAGACAACTAAATGCAATTCACGACAATCCCATTGGGGGAAAACAAGATGTTAGGCGATCTTAGTGTGGACCTAAAGCTGTCCAGTGAATGATCACACTAACTGTTAGCAGTTGAACTATTCTTCGACATTTCCTGCAATATCCTCCTTGTTTGCGTAAGGTGGTGAAGTATAGAACTGCTAGCTATGCATATTCAGTTAACTCTGGTTTTAGTGGACTTGGTTGTAGTGAACATTCGGCTAGAGTGAACCTAATCTACTGGTCCCAACCCACATACATTTCAACGTGTTAAAAAATTTGTTTATAATGAACCCTCAACTTAGGTTTTAGTGAACAGAAAGAGTGAAACTTTCAATAAGAAATGTCACTCTAACATCATAATTCCTTGTCCCATAACTTTTTGGTTGTTTAAATTTGAAGACATTGATTCTCTACCAGAGTTCTTGTTTAGGTAGCATAAAGCTTGACTGAAAATAAGGAATGCGGAGGGGGAGCTTAAACAGTGAATGTAATCATTGACCTGACAGGTTTTAATAACTTTGTCTGCAGCAAATAAAGGAAGACAGTCTTCTGAGTTGTATTGATACGAAAGGAGTTATAGGATAGTAAATGACAGTTTGTGGCCATTTAGTAAACTAATCCCTTTCTTCGAGAGAGTATATGAAACTCAAAAATAATACTTGTCTACTCAGTTTAGTTTTATGAATGCATGAATAGTGTGGAATCAAGTATGGAAAAAGCACCGACTCTAGAGAAGGACCTGGAAAAAATAATAATTAAAACAGTATACATTAAACAACAACATAACTGATTTTTTTTAAGATTAAATAATAAATTCCAATAAGGAACAATTTTATTTGAACTCTTAATTTCGTTTGTCACTAACCCACTACTTTCAGATTTAAAAAAAAACTGTTTTAGTGAACTTCGGATATAGGTCTAGGGAACAAAATATCCAAGTCTGTATAGGTTAAATTATAACCTACGCTGACTGTATATGGTAGTAATCATAAACACAATAAATAGTAGGTATGCAAAGATGTTTTTTTCAGACAATACCTAGAACATTTTTTTAATAATCACACAAAACCAAAACCAGTTTAGCATGACCAAATACTTTAAGACAATATTATTTTTAGCATCTGGATAGGGCTGGGCAATATAAGGATTTTGCTAACAGGATATACAGTTTGTGTTAAATCAGTAGGCCTATCCGAGCATGACGCCTTAGACCATTTGGTCACTGAAACAGGTGTATCGTGAGTAGAAAGAAACATCACCAAAAAGGATGATGCATCACCGAGTTGCAGTAGTAAAAGTATTTGTTACAGTTTTAGCAAAGTTCATCTAAACTTAGAATTTAAAACAGAAAATATCAATTGAAGCATTCCAATACTTTGGTGTCCATATATTATTTTATAGCTGGTTATTTATTAGTGACTTAAAGTTCTTACTTGCGATATATTGTGGTTTATCTATTGTAGTTGATCCAAAATCATAACATTGATTATATATCAACATCAATATTATATTGGTTTTATGCTATCTATTGCCCATCTCTAGCAGAACTAAAAAGAAACATGGTAGTAAAAAGCCCTTTATTTTCAAAAATATTTTGTGGGTGTGATCGGAGATAATAAATCCAAGTGTAGAGGCCTACTGGTACCTACAGTAGCCCCATGGCTTCTTTGGTGCTGACTGACAGCTTTAAAAAGTTACCAGACCAATTTAAGTATCCCTACGCCGAACCATATGATCTGCGAAAATATGTGTTTAGTAGCTGTCCCTTCTGGCAGTCTAAATTTAGGTATGTACCTAAATGTTGACAGTCAGCTGTCAGATGTGAGCTGTCAGTCAGCACCAAAGAAGCCATGTAGATACTATACCAATACAATGTGTTATATTAATTTTTTGTGTATGTATGCATGTGTTGTGTTAAAGAATGAAACTAGTAGTAAGCTAGGTTTAGAATGATTCAGATAAACCTGAAAGTTATCAAGACAAATTTCATTATGTTCATATGTCAAGTCATATATCTGCAGCTGTTAATTTTGATAGGTGTTATAGATATTAGAAAAAATACAGTAATCAATGTTGACCGCAAAAACTATGTTTATATTTTCTAAAAGTTTCTTCCTGCCAGAATAAATTACTATTTATGAATTTTAAAAAAAAATCCTAGTTTGTAAAACAGGGAGGTGATTAGCTATCTTAAATAAAGTTGCCATTTAAATTTCTTGTAGAAGAAATTAAAGGAGTTTAAAGCGTATAACCCGAACAGCTAGTAAAAAAAAAGTTTGAAATTTATATTTATTGATTTTACTTTGGAATGAAGTAGCACCAAGCCAAAAGAAGGAATTTACTTAAGCCTTCCAATTTAAAAGGCAACCAAGTTGTTTTTGTTTCTTACTACGCGTTCAGGTTATTTACATATTATTGTACGCACTAATATGTTAATGTGGTGGGGATGTGAATGGTTGAATTTAGAGGAAACTACTCACATTTTCACTTAGCGAGAGTGGAAAAATATTTGGGAAAAATCACCCTCAGCACAGAAAATCGTGATTCAAACTATGATATCCTCGTCATCAATAGTACAGTCTAGTTACGCAGGGTTGAAAAAACCTGGGTTTGTTAAAAAACAGTTGGGTTGTATTGAGTTTTATTGTTGCCTTTTTGGGGTTATATAAATTATATTGGATTTTTTGTGGTTTAATTAAGTATATTATTTTTGTTATGTGATTAAACCAATAATTAAAATATTGATTATTCAGGATCCAAAGAAACATATTTTAATGTTAATATAATTATGAAAGGAGAAATAAGAGACATAATAAAGGAAAACAATAATGCAACAATGTAATTCTTGGCAACAATACTGTACAAGCTTGCAGGTTAAAAAAGAGACTCTTTTTATAGGAGGAGGAGAAAGAGGTGTGAGGAGGAAAGGAGACCATGCATCAAATTACTGGCAAGCCAGCTACAGAATTTGTGTGTTGCTTTCTTTACTTAACGATAAAAGGTAAGAACTTTTGTTTTCTCATTTGCTTTTTGACAAAGCATTATTTCTAGGGCCTAGTATTATTAGTGTAGTAGGTACCTTAGAATTGTATTATCCCGAGTTGATAGTTGAACATATCATTTTGTTCAACCTATTAAAACATATTTTATATCTTAATCTATTGTGTAAAATCTGTAATTTCAAAACTTGTGTATAACAGCAATGGGTTTGAACCAAAAGGTTTTCAACAGAATGACTAACAATTTTCAAAAATATATCATACGATTCCTTTGTATGCAAAATATAGTTAGTGGTTTTTTTTGGGCTTGGTAAAATTATAACAACCCTACTATTACGAGTGACACCTTGGACTATTCGACTTTTGAAGCAGGTAAATTTTAATATTCAGTAGGCAGTAGATGCTTAAATCATTTTTAATATAGAAACCAAACTAACAATACTTAAAAACAGATTCAACCCAAATCTTTAAAACTTAAAAAATCCACTGAAAATGAATGTTTATTATAATAAAATTTGATAACATGTGAATCTATTAAAAAGTGGTTGAAAAATAAACCATTTTAACAATATTTAGGTACAGATTTTAAAATGTCAAAAATAGTACTTAAAAATTGATAATTTATATAATGAAGGCCCTATTAAAAAATAATCCATAAGTTAGATGTACACCAAAGCTGTTGGTATCGCTATTTATAAAGGTCACTTAGAAAAAAAAAATATTGTCAAGGTTAAATTCACAAAATGGTTAGCTTTATAGGGACATTAATAATAATATAGCATTGTTAAAGTGTTCTGAATTACATGATACACACTAAACGATTATATGCTCAATAATAGATAATCATCACTGGTAAGGGCCTAAACAAGTGGGGAACCGTGCACACTGAGTGAGAATCTTTAAATTTCTTCTATTGCATATAGTGATAAAAAAAATAATTTAAACATCTATAAACACAATAAAAGCAAATTTCTAATAACAAAATTAATTTTGTAAATTATTCTTTATTGTTTGATAAAATTTAAGAAAACTCTTGTAACTCACAAAGGACCGTAAAAATATATTAAGGACCATAGACTTTTTAAATAGTATTCAAAAGAATGACACAACATGGCACCCAAGGTAGGCCTATTTTAATATTCAATAGTTAACATTTGTATTATTATAAACTACCCAAAACAAACAAAACCTAACTTTTCAAGCATCAACATGCTTTTCATTAAATTTCTAATTCAGCTTGTTACTTAAAACAACTTAAGTTTTACATTTAGGAATGGTTTTCAAACCCATCAAAAGGTTTTATGGATAGACATCTACACAATAACTCAAACTGAGATGTTTTGTGCAGCGTTACATAATATGGCAGAATGCTATTGAGTCAATAAGGAGAGTTTTTTATTTTTTTACTATAGAGTGATTTTACTATATTAATTTTCTTTTGTTATCATTAGGAATTTGCTTTTTATGTTGTGTATAGATGCTAAAAAATATACACTATCATTTTATGACATATAATAAAATTAAAGTCTCGCCCTCTATGAGCGCACCAGGGAATAATACTTAAGATACAGTACCATGGGATGTTCTTCGTGATTGAGACATTCTTGGCTGATCCATTTGTTATCTGCAATAGTTTTACTGCTAGTCACTGAATAGTCTAGATACATCAGCAGCTGAAATAATAGAAGCAATACTTCAATTAAACCTGAAAGGGTTAGGCTAGTAATTGTATAAACTAAATATACAAAAAATACAACAGCTACACCCCCACATGCTCCAAGAAATAGAATATATTCCAATGATGTTAATCAAACTATAGGCCTACAATAGGCTTGATATATTTTTACAAAATGATGACAAAAATTAAAATTTCGATCTTGTTAATAGTGATAGTAATAAAGATGTAAATAGGCCTCAAGATCTGATGATAAGTCCAAACCTGATTATACATTTTGTGGATTTGTGACAATAATGAGGCATACATAATCAATTCACTGTCAAGAATGTGTAACGGGAAGTGAATCATAATGTTGAGGACTTTCATTCCTAATTGGGGACTGACAAAATATAGGCCTAAATTACAAACGTCAAATAACCTGACAGGTCATAAGGCATAACAGATGTATTAATTTTATCAAGTAAAGATAGAGTTGGGAACCTTCTAACATTGTATTAATGATGGTATTTAAATCAATAAAAATGTCTTACCTTTATCCATTTCATAATAAAATGCCAACATTGGTCTAACAAGGAACGGAGCCATTAAATAACTTTCACTTTTCCAGCCAACAGTGCCATATTGAGCAATATGGCGCGTTCCGCAATAACAAAAAAATACCGGCAAGAAATTTAAAATGAGTGAGAATCACTAAAATATTAATGTTTAAGTTGTAACTTTTATTTCATAAATTGTAAAGACTAGACCATAATAATTTCTAATTGGTTATATAAGGGCAATTCCATCTCATATAATATTTCTTATTTTTCGTAAAATAATAACGAACCTGCCAGGATTAGAACCTGTAATCATTTGATCCGTACGACTATAAATAACAATACTACATTTTTTTTTTAAAAATTTCAATTTAGAAAGAAAAGAAGATTTATAAAATAAAAATTGCCCTGCCATTTGTGTCAAAGGTGGGTTTACAGCCACATTAAAAAATAATATTCAAGTTCAACTGAGTTTAAATTTGTAAGGTAATAATGGTTTAACTTTTAAAATTTACGTAGCCCTATAATGGCTAGTGGCGTAGAAAGATAGGTAGGCATAGGAGAGCAAGTTCAACATAAGATCAAGTTCTAAGTATAGTATGATTTTGGTGGGAAGAACATTAAAAGTTAGTTACTAAAGTTACTAAAACCATTTTAATATATTCACCCACACCACGTCATGTTATCTGAAGCTGTCACTTTTGATAGATATCATCAATATCTATAAAATAACACAAATAATAAAGTGAAATGCTATCAATGTTGGGTGCAATAAAATATGTTTAAATTTTCTGTACTGTTCTTCCAACCAAAATCAGGGTTTAAGTGAAATACAATACCAGTGGCTCACCAAATATAGTATATTCTTGAGGGTGGGGGCGCAGGACTATACAATCAAAGATTCAGCTAGAATGCAACTTTGGAGGTTGCGGGAGGCCAAGAAAATTTGGTAGTTTTGATCATTCGAATGTCAGTCTAGTCGAAGTTATTTAAAATGGACGTGGAGGAAACAGGGGCTATTTTGTGCTTTACGTACTTTATGGCAGTAGGAACTCGAAAGTTCATTGCAGCGTTTCCAAAAGTACGGTACCTATTCCTCTCTTGAGCTAGTTCTATCCATTTCACCCAATTATAACCTATACCTTTCTTGAGCTAGTTATATCTTATTCACCTCATTATAACCTATCCCTCTCTTGAGCTAGTTAAATCCAGTACATCTCATTACAACCTATTCCTCTCTTTAGCTAGTTCTATCCAGTTCATCTCATTATACCCTATACCTCTCTTGAGCTAGTTATATCCAGTACACCTCATTACAACCTATCCCTCTCTTGAGCTAGTTATATCTTATTCACCTCATTATAACCTATCCCTCTCTTGAACTAGTTATATCCAGTTCACCTCATTACAACCTATCCCTCTCTTGAGCTAGTTATATCTTATTCACCTCATTATAACCAATCCCTCTCTTGAACTAGTTATATCCAGTTCACCTCATTACAATATATCCCTCTTTTGAACTAGTTCTATCCATTTCACCCAATTATAACCTATTCCTTTCTTGAGCTAGTTATATGTTGTTTACATAATTATACCCTATCCCTATCTTAAGCTAGTTCTATCCAGTCCACCTCATTACACCCTATCCTGAGCTGGTTATATCCATTTCACCTCTTTATACCCTATTCTCCTCTTGAGCTAGTTATATCCAGTACACCTCATTACAATCTATCCCTCTCTTGAGCTGGTTATATCCAGTTCACCTCATTACAATATATCCCTCTCTTGAGCTAGTTATATCCAGTTCACCTCATTATACCCTATCCTTATCTTAAACTAGTTCTATCCAGTCCACCTCATTACACCCTATCCTGAGTTTGTTATTTCCAGTTCACCTCATTATACTCTATCCCTATCTTGAGCTATTTTTATCCAGTCCATTTCACTACATCCTATCTCTTTCAGGTCCATTATAATGTTATTCTCCTGTTTGAGTCTAGGTCTTCTCGATGGTCTCTTCCCATTGGATTTACCAATCAATACTCTGAACACGGTTCTAGATTCTTCCATTCGCGCTTCATGTCCTTTCCACCGTAATCTGCGAGATTTGACTATTCTAATAATGTCTTGTAATGAGTTCAAAGTATGCAACTCATCACTTTGTAGCCTCATTTATTTCCCCGAACCTTAATAAAATCACCATTTGCACCAAGTATATTCCTAAGCACCTTGGAAATAGGAGAACTCGAAAATACTGGGATCAGCCCAACAATTTATTTTAACCAGTAGCTACATTTCCTCTTTCAAACCCTCGCCAAGTTATGATATTATTGACCTTAAATTTGATCAAATATTTTGTACTCAATCATTTTGTGCAAAGGTTGTAACGTCAAAACTTAAGCGAGGAAGCGACATTATAGGGGGAAACCGTCCAACAGTTTAGTCGGCAGTGCGCGCGCTCCAATAAACTCCTGTTCACATTTGAAGGGTGAACATTAGTTCCCGACACTTTGGTTGGATACAAGTTGGAGTGAAGTCCAACTTGTCAGTTGGGTTGTGATCAACTTTCATCGTGTGCGCAACCCCATTCAACACCATTCACTTTTACTATCCAACTAAACTGTTTAGTCGTTCGTCTGCACCTAGCCCTACTTATTCATGACGTGATGCGAAATTGGATGTGGTACGAGGGATTTTGAAGTATCTATCAAGTGTGGTCCAAAGTAAACTTGAGCCTAAAACTAATATATAATGGAACTAAACAGCCGCAGTAATAATAGTTCTAGATATTTTATTAGCCTATATGTTATTTCGATATTTTTTAAACAATGAATAAAGCAGAAAAATGTGATCAAGTCAAAAGAACTTATTTTAAGAAACATTTATCCTCTATTAAATAGGACTACATATATCTAAAAATATCTTCCTCGTGGCTATTTTACACTCCCCATTTCCTGTGCCCTTATAATGTAAGCTGCTAGTATCTTTGACATGTGTATTACACACACGTCAAGAAGAACGAACTGAACTTCAATCACCACCAAAAACAAACTCCAACTAGTTTCTAGGAGGCAAATAATTTTCCAAAACTAGTCTGGGAGGATCACACCCAGAATAGCTTCTAGACACATCAAGCTTTCAAATGACTCGGGAGGGGGATCAGAAGCTTCTTAAGCCCCCCTTTGATTATTAAATGATTTTGCTAGCTCCCGACTCCCTCTTTGTCACTACAATAAAAAGGTCCCGCCACTGTTCAAGGTAAGACTTTTCTTACTACCGCTCTTTCTTGCTAACTACTTCTTCATAACTTAGTTGGACCACGGTCACCAACCAGGAGGATTATCATTATAGCTTAGTTGGACCACTATCACCGACTAGGAGGATTATCATTATAGCTTAGTTGGACCACGATCACCAACCAGGAGGATTATCACTATAGCTTAGTTGGACCACGATCACCAACCAGGAGGATTATCACTAAAGCTTAACTGGACCACGGTCACCAACTAGGAGGATATAACGCCATAGCTTAGCTGGACCACGATCACCGACTAGGAGGATTATCATTATAGCTTAGTTGGACCACGATCACCGACTAGGAGGATTATCATTATAGCTTAGTTGGACCACATGATCACCGACTAGGAGGATTATCATTATAGCTTAGTCGGACCACACGATCACCAAATAGGAGGATTATCATTATAGCTTAGTTGGACCACGATCACCAACCAGGAGGATTATCACTAAAGCTTAACTGGACCACGGTCACCAACTAGGAGGATTATCATTATAGCTTAGTTGGACCACGGTCACCGACTAGGAGGATTATTATTATAGCTTAGTTGGACCACGGTCACAGACTAGGATGATTATCATTATAGCTTAGTTGGACCACGATCACCAACCAGGAGGATTATCACTAAAGCTTAACTGGACCACGGTCACCAACTAGGAGGATTAACGCCATAGCTTAGCTGGACCACGATCACCGACTAGGAGGATTATCATTATAGCTTAGTTGGACCACGATCACCGACTAGGAGGATTATCATTATAGCTTAGTTGGACCACATGATCACCGACTAGGAGGATTATCATTATAGCATAGTCGGACCACACGATCACCAACTAGGAGGATTATCATTAGACTATAGCTTAGTCGGACCACATGATCACTGGCTAGGAGGATTATCATTATACCATAGTTGGACCACGATCACCAACCAGGAGGATTATCACTAAAGCTTAACTGGACCACGGTCACCGACTAGGAGGATTATCATTATAGCTTAGTTGGACCACGGTCACCGACTAGGAGGATTATTATTATAGCATAGTTGGACCACATAGGACCACATGATCACCGACTAGGAGGATTATCATTATAGCATAGTCGGACCACACGATCACCAACTAGGAGGATTATCATTATAGCTTAGTCGGACCACATGATCACTGGCTAGGAGGATTATCATTATAGCTTAGTCGGACCACATGATCACTGGCAAGGATGATTATCATTATAGATTAGTTGGACCACGATCACCGACTAGGAGGATTAACGCCATAGCTTAGCTGGACCACGATCACCGACTAGGAGGATTATAATTATAGATTAGTTGGATCACTATCACCGACTAGGAGGATTATCGCCATAGCTTAGCTGGACCACGATCACCAACTAGGAGGATTATCATTATAGATTTGTTGGACCACTATCACCGACTAGGAGGATTATCGCCATAGCTTAGCTGGACCACGATCACCGACCAGGAGGATTATCACTATAGCTTAGTTGGACCACGATCACTGGCTAGTATGATTATCATTATAGCCTAGTTGGACCACGATCACTGGCTAGGATGATTAGCAATATAGCTTAGTTGGCCACGATCACCGACTAGGAGGATTATCGCCATAGCTTAGCTGGACCACGGTCACCAACCAGGAGGATTATCACTATAGCTTAGTTGGACCACGATCACTGGCTAGTATGATTATCATTATAGCCTAGTTGGACCACGATCACTGGCTAGGATGATTAGCAATATAGCTTAGTTGGCCACGATCACCGACTAGGAGGATTATCGCCATAGCTTAGCTGGACCACGGTCACCAACCAGGAGGATTATCACTATAGCTTAGTTGGACCACGATCACTGGCTAGTATGATTATCATTATAGCCTAGTTGGACCACGATCACTGGCTAGGATGATTAGCAATATAGCTTAGTTGGCCACGATCACCGACTAGGAGGATTATCGCCATAGCTTAGCTGGACCACGGTCACCAACCAGGAGGATTATCACTATAGCTTAGTTGGACCACGATCACTGGCTAGTATGATTATCATTATAGCCTAGTTGGACCACGATCACTGGCTAGGATGATTAGCAATATAGCTTAGTTGGCCACGATCACCGACTAGGAGGATTATCGCCATAGCTTAGCTGGACCACGGTCACCAACCAGGAGGATTATCACTATAGCTTAGTTGGACCACGTTCACAGACTAGGAGGATTATCATTATAGCTTAGTTGGACCACGGTCACAGACTAGGAGGATTATCATTATAGCTTAGTTGGACCACGGTCACCAACTAGGAGGATTATCATTATAGATTAGTTGGATCACGATCATCGACTAGGAGGATTATCATTATAGCTTATTTGGACCACGATCACTCGCTAGGATGATTAGCAATATAGCTTAGTTGGACCATATGATAACCGACTAGGAGGATTATCATTATAGCTTAGCTGGACCACGATAAACAACTAGGAGGATTATCATTATAGATTAGTTGGACCACGATCACTAGCTAGTATGATTAGCAATATAGCTTAGTTGGCCACGATCACTGGCTAGGATGATTAGCAATATAGCTTAGTTGGACCACGATCACCGACTAGGAGGATTATCGCCATAGCTTAGTTGGACCACGATCACCGACTAGGAGGATTATCATTATATCTTAGTTGGGCCACGATCACCGACTAGGACTATAAACTGCGTGTAGGTATGAATTAGGCCCCACCAACCTTTTTGCTAGGCTTGTTTTGGTTAGGTTAGATTAGACTAGGTTAGGTTATGCTAGGATTAGCTTAGCATTTCGTTGTGTTTTACTTTCCATCACTTCTTGTTTTTCGCTCAGCCTGAGAAAACCTTAACCATCCAAAATGGAGCGCCAACAGCCGGGGCCGAGTTAATACACCAGAACGCCTTGTTTACTATTGCCAGGAATTCATAGACAACTGTAATGTGGGATTAACAATCCCCTTTTAAACACCGGTCATAACAGGTATAAGTGGCCCAACAGCAATACGCCCTTATATCATCTATGTGCTTACCTCTTTCAATTCACTAACTGCCATTGCGCTTAGCAAAGTTAAATATTCACATTTAGCATCACAAGTATCTTGGAGCAACGCTAAATAAAATTAATTAATCTAATAAACATTTAATTTATAAATTAATGATTTCCAGATTCTAATTATATCAAATGAACGCCTGTAAAAATAAATTATGTAAATGGAATTTTATTCGCTAACATAATAATATACTAGCCATATATTTTGCATCTGTAACTTTTGCTAAGCAATACTATTCTTATAGCTCAAAGCTATATAAAGCATAACATGTTGTGACTGCCAATGAGGATAGTTAAACCATACCAATATCCGTAACATAGGCATAGGGAACTGTGCTGCATAAGCCTTAGTTAGATTTGTTACTAAATAGATAAGAGACAATTATTATTTGTGAACAAAATTTCGAAATATGTTAGTTTGCTAGCCACGATTACAAAATAGAAAGATTTAGTATTTTATATCCAACACTGATTTTAATATTATTTAAAATATTTTTCTGATCCTTTACAGATAAAATATTTCGCCCGAACAGGGACTCGAACCCTGGACCCTTAGGTTAAAAGCCTAATGCTCTACCGACTGAGCTATCCGGGCGATTTCGTTAATGACGGTAATTTTAAATATTTCAATATAATGGCATTTTATTAATAATCTCATAATAGTTTAGTTGTATTTATAAAAACAAAAGTTTGAATAGTCCAAACGTCAAATTATATTTTAAATAAGAGGACACAGTTGATCTTATACAAATACTGTTCCAAGATTAGGTCATCTCTTAAATGGAGAACTAGAAATTAATTTGCGCATGCGCAAATATTTTATTGGATGAGAAATATATAAGAAATGGATCAAACCAGCAGTCGATTTGGCCGGAATCCAAAGCTTTTTCCTCAATTATTGTTTTATATCGTGATGTAAGTAATATTTTTATAGGTAGATATAGTAACAAAATAACCAATATTTTCTTATACTTATTTTTTAACACTTGGTTTTTCGTTTATTGGTCTTCGAACAAAATATATCCGTGCAACCGCCAGTCTGCCTTTGTCCATCTCTTGAAAATACGTGCAGAAGCATAGTAGCATATAATTCCACTGTTCAGAGGTTACCTCCCATCTTGACGCGAGACAAAGTGAGCTCGTTCTATGGTGTGAAGAGAGGCCGAGAGATGGCAGGCTATTTGTTACATAAATACTTACATTCATTACTAGCAGGTAGCGCTTACATTCATTAAATTCCTTGTATATGGACAGGTTTTTTGACTCTTCAAACAGTCAAATACATATTATATTATGTAGATATAAAATGTATATATTATACATTTATATAATATATTTTATATATATGTATAGATAGAAACTCAACTACAGCCGTCACTTTTGATTACCCGTAGGTACTTAACATGCTGTCTAGTAGCCCCATGGCTTCTTTAGTGCTGAGTGACAGCTCACAGTTGACAGCTGTTGACAGCTTTAAAAAGTTACCAGACCAAATTACGTATTCCTATGCCGAACCATATGATCTGCAAAAACATGTGTTTAGCAGCTTTCACTTCTGGCAGTCAAAATTTAGGTATATATTCCCTGATTTTGGTTGGAAGAACAGTAGAGAAAATCAAAACATATTTATTTGAGGTCAACATTGTTAATATTTTCTTATATTATTTGTGTTATTTGATAGGTATTGATAATATTTATCAAAAGCAACATCTTCAGATGACATGACTTTATGTATGAATATATTAACATTGTTTTAGTAACTTTAGTAACTAACTTCTACTGTTCTTCCTACCAAAATCATACTATACCTAAATGTTGACTGTCAGAAGTCAGCTATGAGCTGTCAGTCAGCACCAAATACTGTAGGTACTTTTGAAAGACATGGCATGCCAGCAGGCCTCCACCGTGGCTCGGATTCCACGTTAAACTGTAGGTCCTCCATTTCATCTCACAATCACCCTACCATTACACATTAGCGTAAGTGCGTATAACCCGAACGGGTAGTAAGACGCGGTGCTAATAATAATAATGATAATAGTAAAATTAATAATGTAAGACATGACCAACCATAAACCAATCAATAGAATATAAATTATCGAAAAGAGTCTATGATGGATGATAGTGTCCTAACTAATGTCCTTTAGAAATTGTCAATTAATGGGAAAGTTTAATACTGATATCAACGAAAATGCCTTCCCATGGGAGGTTTGGAGAGCAGAGCCTATGTATGATTGGTCAAATGGGACTAAAGTGGAAGAGAACATAATCAAAAATAAAGTTATAACGAGCTCTGCTTACCCTGGCAACACGACACCGAACCAAACTAGTTTTAATTAAACTAGAAAATGTCAGATAAATGAAAATACGTTTTATTTAAAAAAATGAAGACATATTCCTTTATTGTCATTGAAGCTTTAATTTCGATTAGCATCTCTTTAGGGTTTTCTACCACCGTGTCCTACTACCCATTCGGGTTATACGCTATCTCTTTAGTAACTTATTTATTTACCTGTGCTTGGTTCTCCAACCGCCCGTAATGATGGTCCTTAGGGCGGTATTACACTGTAATATTTACGTTATAAAAATTGTTTGATTAGATTAAATATCAGCTAACTTTAACGCTCCATAAAATATATTTTATAAAACGAACATGTGATAGGATTTTATCAAAGAAAATGACAATTTAGACATAAGAATCAGTAAAAATGTAATTGTACGAAATAAACAAAACATGTTCTAATATGACACAGATTCCACAATTATGATATAACTTAAGTGTAATTTTTTGCTTTAAATTAAGACGGGAATGTATGGAAAGTGAGTTAAGGGAAGTGTTTTTGCAGTTCTTTTATTAAAACTTTTTTGGTAAAAAGAAATAAATTAGTTCTCCAGTAGAAAAAAAAGAAAAGTTTAATTTTCTTCACATGGTGATATCAACAGTTCATGAACATCTGTCAAGGATGTCCTAAAATGTATTGACAAACTTTTTTACATTTAACAAGTTTACTATCGAGAGCTGCTATGCTCATGACAGATATTCAAGAACTGTCGAGGTCACCATGTGAAGAAAATAATGTTTGGCTATAAAAACTTCAAAAACAATGGTCTTAGCTCGCGTTCCCTACACTCCCACTTTAACGGAGCAACTTTAGCGACCAGCATTTTGAAAAGTTCTCGTTTCACTCGTAAATATTTTAGATATGATTTTGGAACTTCAATTTCAAGTTTTCATAGGAGGCAACTTTTAATTCGAATTATCCTACGTCTATTGTAGAAACTTTGTAATAACACGGTTTTCTTCAAAAACAGCCTCAGGTATTTTATTATATATTTTATGAAATAATTATGTCCTCCAACTAAATAAATATGAGAATATAATATCACCGTTAGATAGTTCAAGTTGATATAATATATTTTACGGGGTAAGTAAGACCTTTTGGATAGCGAATCTGTGTATAGAGCAATTTGTTAATGTGTGTTTGATCTGCAAGGCTGTAGCCAGCTAATAATTTCGGGGGTAGGGGGGTGGGTCGGCACATCCCCCAACTGCCGGAGGCTAGAGAAAAATTATAAATGATAAACAGTTCTAGAATCTCTCTGAAGTGCTTTTTTTTTGTGTGACATAACCCCCTAACTGCCGGTGGCAAGGAAATATTCTAAATATTAAACATCTCTAAAAGCTCTCTAAGGTGTTTTTATAGTAACATAACCCTCTAAGTTCGAAAGGCTAGACAAAACTCTACATGTTAAACACCTATAGAATCTCTCTAAAGGGCTTTTTATGGAGACACAGCCCCCTAATTTGTACTTTTACCTTAATTTTGACATTGTTTGAACCATGGGCGTATCCAGATCATTTTCATAGGGGGGTCATAATTATAAATAACATAGTTACTTACATTGCTATATTTCTGTTTAGAGCCATTTAATAATTTCTCATTCATATTTGATCTTATGCATGTTTTAAATCGTGATCACCCTCTCAAATTTTCTAAAATCAGATAGATTTTATAAACTATTTGGAGTGACCCTCCTTCAACAATTTTTAGAACAATTGTTCATTCTAGAAGCTATGAGTAGTTTTTTTCTTGATTTAAAAAAAATTAGATTCTTTTATAAATTATAATCCACCATTTAAAGTGTGCCTCACCCAGACATTTTTGAAATATGGATGCCCCCTGAATCTATTTAAAGTGATCACCATCTTAATTTTTTAGGATGGTTAGATACCTGTAGAAGATAATCTTTGAAGTGATCTTCCACCGAGAAATTTAAAAAAAATTGAATTATTTCAGAAACTAGGTTTTTTGGGGTGTCCTTGCCTGAAAATTCTTCAAAATGAAATGCATCTAGAAGCTATTTGGAGACATTTTTGGAATTTGGATGACCTTGTAAGCTATTTAGAGCTTTCCTCCCCTAACTTTTTCGGCCAGTTAGATGCCTCTAATCTATTAGTTATTTAAATCGTTCTACGGCAAATTTTTGACAATAGACTGTACATATAAGTCATTTGGAGTTTGATTTAAGTCCCTCTTTCTTCCAGCCTCAGAGATGATAATATCAGAGGATTTGAAATATATCTAGGGGGGGAATTTATTCCAGGGAGGGGCAAATTATTTCCAGGGGGGCAGAGTCCTCCATAGTTACACCGTTCTTCTGTCCACATATATTCTATATTCGGTATTCGTGGGTGAACTGCCCTCAGACGATTATTAGTCTTCTTTGATGTGTGGTAGTCTAATGTATCTATGCACAACAATGTTCGCTACTTACTGTGTATTATTATTATTATTATTAGTATTATTATTAGCACCGCGTCTTACTACCCGTTCGGGCTATACGCACTTACGCTAATGTGTAATGGTCGGGTGATTGTGAGATGAAATGGAGGACCTACAGTTCAACGTGGAATCCGAACCACGGTGGAGGCCTGGCATTCCTATCATTACTCACTGTGCACGATAAATATTCTTACATGAAAACGAATATTATTTTTTCCACACTTGTCTGAGTCATGTCGAAAATTGAATAAACATGGACGAATAACGCACGTGTGGACCCGGCTTAAGAGGTGTCTGTGCGTATAAAGACAAAAAATTGTATAATTTATCTGTGTTGTGTTTTCTTTCTAAAATTTGAACTTTAATTTCGTTTTTTGTATTAATTTTCTAACTTTTACAGCGGGACAACTGACCCTTTGACCCCCCTTTCCCCCCTGAATCCGCACCTAGTTTGAACCATAAATAAAGCCATATATATGTTGTTCATACAATTTCAGGTTGGGGGAGGGGGGAATCACCCCCAAATAAACACGTGACTACGGCCTTGGTACTAAGCACATTACAGATATGGCTCAGATAGACCCTTACATTATAATATATCTCGAGAATATGGTCTATGTGTATGGAATAATCTGTTACTATGGATTTTATCTCTTACGTACTAAAAACCTTACGGATTTGGCTAAAGTCCTTACAACTCACATAATAATAAGTCTTACGGATAAGGAATCTACAGAGTAATCTATTTCTGTAGAATCTACAGACATTGCCTATATATATATATATATATATATATATATATACTTTTTTAAATATTTGAAATCTCTCGCACACACTCCATGGCTCTTATATTTTAAAATGTTCTCGTGGAAAAAGAAAACACTTCGGTCAAAGAGCTCTGACAAGATAAAAGGATTGTAGGCAAGGTCTTTTCGGTTCCTCCAATATTTTCAAAATTATTCAAATAAAATAATTAATGATTCACTTATGTATGTCTGAGTAGGTAGGCGGTTAGGGCCTATCTATTGATCTAAAGATATTTGATTTGTCCAACAAATGTTTGGATTATATTACATGACGCAACAGGATTTTTTTTTTTTTTCATAATTTTATCGTTGAAAGGGACACGTCACTAGGATTCTATTTCGGGTGGAGAGGGAAGGCAGTAAATCACTTACTCACACCCCTAGTAATGTGGTCAGGGATCTATCTAGGATTGATTTTAAATACCCTCTGATTCGTGACTTAGCGAGTCACGAAACTAGCAAACTTCAACCGACACAATATCTCGGAAGACTGTTTACGTTCTTGGGGATATTTGTGCTACTTATACTGATTTTGTAGGAAAATAGCCAAATTACACTCAACATTCTTTAAAGCAAAGAAGATTACTCAAAACTGTTAACTGACATATTTTTGCACCAATATATAAAAAGTATTTTCTAAAACCTATATTTCATAAGAAGGATCTTATTTGACAGCCAAAAAAGCTACTAGGCATACTTTCACGCATTTATACCCAAGTCATGCTTTCTGCAGCTGCAACTTTTGATAGATAATTTCAAAACCTATAAAATAGCAATAATGATATAGTAAAATGGTATCATTGCTGACTGCAAAAACTATGTTTCCTACCAATTCCAATTGTATATATCTTTGTTTTTATTCATAACCACAATTACTCGTAACTAGTAGACAGTTACTCTAAGAATGGCTTTTTTTTCCACTAAAAAATGTAACTATAAAACCTAATATAACTCACAGTAGATAATTAACCAACTCAAATATGAATAGCTCAAACATTAGCCTTATAAATAAATAAAACTTTATAAATATTTAGCACCTTTTAATAATTTAAATCGGGTTAAAAATAAGTATTCCAAAATCCTACCATCCAAACAAATTTAAAGAGTTAAATCAATGTATAAAAACACATTTGAAATCCAAGATATAAATTACCCTGTTAAATTTAATAAATGGTATAACTTATTCAATTCGACTGAAAGTGACCTTCATAAAACTTTTTTTTTTCTTAGGGGGAAAAAAAGTTGAATAGCTTAAGGTTTTGAAGAGCTTGTTTTCACAAGATGTAAATTTGGTTTTTCGTCGAAATAACTTTACACCACTAATAATTTTATGCCATGAAGAAAGTGGTTTGGAAACTATAATTGACTGCTAAGAATACATATTGTATCTTGTATAATGTAAATGTTTTATAAAACATTTGTAAGATGTATTATCCTGTAAAAGATCTTTGATGGATTGTCAAAGTGAAATATTTATCTTATAAAATAAGTTAGATCGTGTCTGTCTGTTCCAGGCGATATAGCCGAAATGGTTTGATGAATTTAGTTCACAATTGCTATTTATATATCTAATAATCTCACCCATACCCAGGTGCATCAGGCCCCCCAATGTTGGTTAAAAGCTTGAAAGTTGGGAATTTTGTGAGATTTGAGATCTGGAGTTGGGAAATTCTGGGCTTATTGCGTACACCATTACTTTATATTATGAAAGTCCTTAACCACATACTTGTAACAGACATATTTAAAATTTCCCAACTATTGATCTCTACTCTACAAAAAGTTCCAACTTCGAAAATCATCACATTGAAAGGAGATTCTTTCTGTGGTTAGTTGTAGAAAGGTTTGTTAATCAAGTAGTCAATGCGGCGTGGAAACGAATCATAAGGGAACATGAGCTGCCCAGTAGCAAAATTTACCTCAGCCAGCAATGCTTGAAATGCCAGCATTGTCAGTCAAACTTTTGTTTATAGTCTAGTGTTTTTAGTTATTACTTTCGTGGCTGCTAGACTGTCGCAGTTTGATGATTCAAACTATCATATGTTGTACAGCCAATTCCTTAATTAGGGCTTTATTAAATTTTGAAGGCATAAATGCAGTGAATGTTACGCAACATTTTATTGTTTCCTTATCGAAAGCTCTGACTGATAAAATGAGGACATTGAGATTAGTGTTAATATTTGAATTCTGAAATACATACTAATTGTTCTAACAAGTATCCACACTAGTTTGAACTGAACTGATGTATCTTATTTTAGTTGTTTATTAAAATAGGCTTTCATAAATGCAATTTAAATGGGATCAAAGCAACCCTGAAGGAAGAGGAGTAATAGGGCTGTGTTACATTGTTACAACTCGTAACATTTTTCATTTGATTAAGTAAACTACATTGAACAAAAAATAATAATAAAATCGCACCCTTAACATTTTTAAATTTGGGATACATTTTTTAATTCATTATTTAGTGTTCGATTTGCATGAAATTTTGTATAGTCATGTTGTTTAGAGTGCTGATTTTGAATTTTTCATAAGTTATTTAATAAAATGTCAAGGGAAGCCCCGTCACCCTCAGGCGCTAAATCACAACAGGTTTTGAATAGTTTATTCACGTACCAGTATTAACATTTTAGGACAACTTTCACGAGGTTATGAAGTAGGACATGGATAGACAGGTATCATAATACTGTATAAATATTGATACATTCAATTTTTTATTGATTTATCTTACAGTTGAAAATGTTTTTAAATAAGCATGGCGAAATTTCTAATTTTTTGATAAAATGACAAGCGAGTTTTACAGCTCAGGGAGCCTACTAGTTAAATATTGCTTCCAAATATGTGATAATAAAGCATCAGTTTCCAACCTGGGGGTCACAGCGTGTTTTGTGTGGGGTCACAATATAGAGGTTTTAGCTTTATATTTACTTTTTCAAGGATTTTAATGACTATTGGAGGATACGTGATTCTAATAGAAATGTAAGTTGTTAAAGTGCTAAAAACAACCTAGTTGCTGCTTAGGTTCCTTTTGGCTATTCCATTCTGATAGCTTCTTGCTGACTTGTTTACTGTGACAGCCTTGTAATGCTGATAGCATGATATAAAATCATCCCCCAACCCCGGGCTTGTTGATTCTATTTTACTACATATTAGTTGCATATAATCATTATTATAAGCAACTTATAATACATAAAACAAGTATTAATGGACATGCGGGTTTAATGCCCCTCTCTTTTGGTTTGGTTTGTTGGTGAAGGCAGTGGCGGATCCGGATCATTTTCATAAGGGGGTCATATTATAAATAACATAGTTACTTACAATGTTAGATTTCTGTTTAAAGCCATTTAATAGTTTCTCATTCATATTTGATCTTATTTATATTTTAAAACGATATTATATTCTCCAATTTTTTAAATCATATATTTTTGATAAATTATTTAGAGTGGCCCTCTAACATTTAAAAAAATTGTTCACTCTAGGAGCTAAGAGTAGTATTCGCCTTGTTAAAAAGAAAAGATTCTTTTATAAGCCATTTAAAGTGTTCCTCACCTAGAAATTTTTGAAATTTAAATTCCCCTCGAAGCTATTTAGAGTGATCATTACCTTAATTTTTAACTATAGTTAGATACTTCTAGAAGATAATCTTTGGATTGATCTCCCACAAACAAAATTTTGAAAATTTAATCATTTCAGAAATTAAGTTATTTGGGGTGGCCCTCGCCTGGAAATTATTCAAAATGAGATGCATCTAGACGCTATTTGGAACATTCCTCCCCTAGACATTTTTGAAATTTGGATGACCTTGGAAGCTATTTAGATCTTTCCTCCCCTAAAATTTTCCGCAAGTTAGATACCTCCAGTCTATTAGTTATTTAAAGCGGTCTTCTCTGGCCAATTTTTGACAATAGAATGTATCTAAAAGTCATTTGGAGTTTGATTTAAGGACATCTTTTAGCTTCATATTCGATAATATCAGAGGATTTGAAATATATTGAGCGGGGGGAATTTATTCCATAGAGGGGTAAATATTTGCAGGGGGCAGAGTCCCCCACAGTTCCCCCGCTCTTCTGTCCACACATATTCTATATTCGATATTCATGGATGAACAGCCCTCAGACGATTACTAGTCTTCTTTGATGTATGGTAGTCTACCGTCTCTATGTGGAGCAATATTCGCTACTCGCTATGCACGACAAATATTAGTACATGAAAATGAATATTTTTTCCTCACTTGCGTGAGTCGTATCGAACAGTGAATAGACGTGGACGAATAACGCACGTGTGGACCCAGATTAAGAAGTGTCTGCACGTTAAAAGATAATAAAAATGGTATAATTTATCTGTGTTGTATTTTATTTCTAAAATTTGAATTTTCATATTGATTTTTGCATTAATTTTTTAACCTTCACAGGGGGGTCAACTGACCCTTGGACCCCCGCGACCCCAGTCCCTCTCCACCCCCGCGAATCCGTGCCTGGGTGAAGGTGAATAAGGATTTTAATTCTGGCCAGGAGTAGTGTTTTCTAATATTCCTCCAAATAAATAAGGGTATATTTCTTCTAATTTTTACCTATCCCACTGCTGTAGTTAACTGTAAATAGTCTGGGCTGGTAGTAATTAACAGTGAAAAAACTTAAAAATTAGGATTTGAACGCTATTAAGTTATCAAAGGGTCGCGGTGGCCGCAGAAAGAAAAGTTGTGGTCATAAACTACAAAATATTGGAAAACGCTATAATAAAGTCAGTTAAATTTTTTAAGCCAAAATACACGATTTGAACGATATATGCAATTGGATTTTAGCTCAGATGCAGGTAAACTGAAATAAATAATATTTCAAGTTATTTCCTTATGCATTGAAAAAGCCTTGTAGCCTTAATAATCCAGTATGAGCAAATAAATAAATGTAAAAATACATTTGCCTAAAAACTCGGTTCAAGGCTTGATTATCACCCCAAATAAAAAAAATTGGAGCCCCCCACCCGAGTTGGAGAAAACACTGGTTCACCGCCCCTCCCCCCAAATATATTTCATGCAACGCCCCTGCTCATACCTCTAGGCCAAATAGACCCGTTAGGGTTATACCCCTATGTACTAATTACCTTAATGGGTTAGAAATTGGGAAGGTTAAATATAGAGGAAGTGAACACGCATTTTCGTGGAGGGAGAGTGGAAAGTTATTTGAGATACGAAATAAACAGCCAGTATTTGAGCCCCCATCCTCTTCGTCAAAGATGGACCAGCATGAACAGACTGAAACCTTAGTCCAGGGGTCTTTAATTTGCGGCCGTGGTAACATTTTTTATGACCCACTGGCTCATGAAAAATACAAAATAATTTAAAGAGAAGAAATGACAAAAAAAAGGGCCTATATATTTTACATAATCAACTAATAAAATAAATAGGTATTTTCTTAAATTTTTTCTTACATCCATAAATGTTTCTAGCCTGTGGCCTGGGTCAGTTTTTAATTAAAGTCAAATATTGTTTCACTACCGGCTTGCTAGGCTGTCATAGCTTCACATTCCTTATTATCCAACTTAAGACTAGGAAAGGCACACCATCCAGTCCCCAGCCATTAATTTATCAGTCTGAAAGGGTAAACCCACATTTCACCTGTGATTTTATTTACTTATTTTACGTTAATTTATAAACGATTTTTGCTTTTTGGGCGAATATAAGTAATGTGTTTTAATACAAATGTACTTGGAACAGTCAAATGGCAACTCTTGTCGACATGACAAATCGCGCTACCGCCTGCTATGAAACAAGACAGAACATACTTCACTAGATTTCCTAATTCAATCCGAATATTAGCGGCCCGCGAGCCAACAAGAGAGCGAAACTGTGGCCCTTGTATATAGAAAGATTGAAGACCCCTCCCGGCCTTAGTCCATGCGTCGTTACAAATAGAGTGGGACCAGGTTAGTCCGAACTAATTAGGAGTGAAGTTTGTCCGGATTAGTGAAAATTCTGTTTGAGTGACAGGATACGGAAGAACCTTAAGGGAGACAGAGTATTTTAAGAAATTAATTACAACAGTGATATTGGAATCAGTAGAATGGCTATTTAATTTTAAAATAACTATTATTTTTAATATGGTAAAATGGCTAACTCGTCTCAGCTATCCGTGTGATGAGATGTTTTCTTCAAGTGCGATAGAAGGGAACGTGAATAAAGATTTTTTTTTTTTTTTAGTTTTCATAGTATATTTTTTTATTTGCCAAAATAAATAAAATATTGCTCCAATAGAATTATTATTATTATTAGCATCGCATCTTACTACCCATTCGGGTTGTACGCACTTACGCTAATGTGTAATGGTAGGGTGATTGTGTAATGAAATGGAGGACCTACAGTTTAACGTGGAATCCAAACCACGATGGAGGCCTGGCATTCCCCACATTCACAAGATGTCTTGTCAGAGGTGAAGGAAGGGTTTGGTAATCAGATAAATCTTTGCCGCGACCGAAGATTGAACCCCGGCCGCCAGCACAAAAGTCTGAAACCTTACCCCTAGACCGCTAGGTCACCCGCTTCAATAGAAACACAGATTTTAATTTTGTTCACATGGTGATATCAACAGTTCTTGAATAGGCCTATCTGCCATGAGCATTTTATGAGAAACTTTTTTTAAATTAAGAGGAAAAGTGTTCATTTAATTCAAAGACATTCTTTGCTCAGTCGGTAGCTCCTCTTGTCAACTGAGCCAAAGGTCTCGGGTACGATTCTCAATCAAGGTTCAATGTTAATCCTTACTGAAATTGGGATGTCCCTTTTCACATAGAGGAATTGACGGCCAGTGGATTAGACGTTGTGTCTATTCTGGAGTTAAGTTAGTTTGCAAGTAGAAAGGACTACCATAACTGAATCCTGCAAAAAGTACATCCTAAAAACTATGACGGGTGTATGGGGCGTCCAGGGGTAGGGGACCATCGCATTACTTACTTAACTTATTATTTATACTTGTGGTCACAGTCAGGGAAAATAGGGAAATCCTAGAAAAGTCAGGGAATTTAAAACTGCCAGGAAAATTACATCTTTTCTAGCACCGCGTCTTACTACCCGTTCGGTCTATATCCCTATGTACGAACTAACTACTCTAGTTTAGGGATTAGGAAGGTAAAGTTGAGAGTAAGTGTACCCGCCTTTGCGTGGAGGGAAAGTGTAAAGCCATTCAGGAAAAAACCACTCCCATCCATCCATCATCGGCAGTCCAGTCATTAGGAAAGTGATGCCTTGGACCGTGACGTCACTGAAACAAGTTGCATCCTATTAAACACTATTTTTAAAATATAGCTTTAACCTATAAAAAGTTGTATATTGGCAACTTAAATCGACTATAGTATTCACTAAATAAAGATCAATAGATAATATTTTGAATTGTTTTGGACTTCAACAAATAATTTTTATTTTTCCTTACAATAATTATGAAACTTTTAAGAATGGTACATTTGGTTTCGATAAGTGAAACGTAAGAGTACGCTGTTTTACCACGTCAAGAAGAGAATATATACTTTTAAAAGAATACAGTTGGCAGCCCTATTTCTAAGTCGTGTTTTGATATAATTAGTCGATTCATAAAGTGCACGTTGAATACACCTCTCTCTTTCAACCCCCTCCCTTAAAAACAGTTGTATTAGAATGGAGGGCTATTAATTAAACGTATACTTAGTTCCGATCACAAGCAGAATTGAATTCAGAACTGAACGATTCAACCAGGGGCCTTCTAAAAGTGTTTTGTCTTGTGAACACCACACCCACACTGAAATAACCTTCATAGAGATTAGAGGTGGGTAAAATTCACTTCTCTCTAGAATCCGGATCTTAGAAAACATAAGCCCACGTGTTTGACTTTCCAACATAGGTAAGAATGTTTGTCTTCTCTATTTATTTTTATCACCGCGTCAGGTTCCAAGTTACGCATATATTATAAGTTAATTACTCTAATGAGGTATGAAGGAAGGATTTTAGAAGTAATCTACCCACATTTGCAAGGAAGGATAGTGGGAAACTATTTAGGAGAAACCTCCCTCGGTAGACCTATACGTGACCTGTATTCGAACCCCGATCTCCCCGTCATCAGCATGCCAGTCCAACACGAGAGTGACGCCTTAGACCATTCGGACAATGAAACGGGTGTTGTCTGAACGTTAAATACCTCAAATAAATAAATAACAGAGGCCTCAAGAAGCTATTTGGAGTGGTCTTCACTCGGTAACTTTTTGAGATTAATTAACTATTAGAGCAACTTCCCCCACTATCCCCCCTCCAGCCCTGGGTGCACCACTGCTGTCACATTTCCTTATAAAAGTTCTTTGATAAAATAAATATGATGTAACTCTGACGATAAAACTAACATCTCATACAAAAGAATGTATTTTACAGATATTTTATAAAACAGCGTGCTTTAGGGTTTTATCAAAGACAATGGCGAGGTCTGAAGGTTTAACCCCTACAAGCAAAGCAGTTAAAAATGTGATAGTCCGATATGAAGACACAAACTCCACACTTACACTAGAACAAAAGTTTTTTTTTCTTTTAGTGAATAAATTATCTTTGGTGGCCAAATTTATTAATATGTCATGGTTCATTCATAAAATTAATATGTTTTACATGAATGGCATCCAATTTTGAAATAATATACATTGGTCAAAATTTGAAGAAAATGTTTTGAAATGTAATACCACATTTATCAAAGGTTGTATCAAATCTTTTTTAATGTATTTTAGCAAATAAATATTTTTCATTTTATAAATAACCTGACAGTGTAATTTATTTTATTTACCTGAGGTATTTAACGTGCATTTTATAAATCGACTGATTATATCAGCATGTGAAAATTTCTATGAGCAAGAGTGAAAAGACCTACCAATTTTTCCGGAAAGGTATGTTCACACACCTTCCAGGGTTCTTTTACACGCCACAATCGCCATGTGACCGACGGTTCTACTTCCCCTCCAAAGGAGGTTGTGCTACGGATTTTCATCGCTCAAGAATAATCCATCAATCTCAGCTGGGATTGAACCTACGAACATTGGGTCCTGTGGTGAACAACTTTACCCCAAAGCTACCGAGGTCGATGACAGTGCTATGCCACCCTCACTAAAAATTATGCCTATTGCCCGAAGTGTATTAAGACGTGGTGAAAAACCTATCATTACATAATGTCCACTGAAACTACGGGCAGAACTAAAAACAAGGCTTCTAATAATTATGATACAAATATACTATTTTGACCCCCCATTCTTACCCCACGCCAAAATAATATATCCTTGCACACACCTTGGATCTCAACTCGCTCATCCATAGGTGTAGTCCTTAGATTTGTATGTCTATCATTTTCACATCAACATTTTGATACAATTTAATCAAATTAATGCTGGAGGTTATAGCTTTATGTTTACTTTATAAAGTTATTACCTTATTTTAATAATATAAAAAGTTTGTCCGTTATAAGCATTTCCTGATATCTACACCACGAAGAGGTCTGACATTTAATAACTAGTAGCCCCTCTGCACGAACATGTGCACCTCAAGCCTGGGATTTTTAAATGTTGATTTAATTTTTTTAATAAATTAAAACTGATACGGAAGAAATAAAATTAAGAGGTTACTTCTATGTTTGTTTGAAGCAAAGAAAATTGTTCTCAGGAGTAACAACGAAATGCATTATGTGGTTAGCCCAGGCAACGCCAGGTACTTCTGCTAGTAACGAGTATAGGAAGGCGCAAAATTAAAATAGAAATATAACCGGTTAAAATTATAAAACCTGTTAAGTCATCGTTTTGGTTCCTTTAAGTTGGTTTTTTTTAGCATCGCATATTACTACCCGTTCGGGTTATACGCACTTACGCTAATGTGTAATGGTAGGGTGATTGTGAGATGAAATGGAGGACCTACAGTTTAACGTGGAATCCGAACCACGGTGGAGGCCTGGCATTCCCCACATTCACAAGATGTCTTGTCAGAGGTGAAGGAAGGGTTTGGTAATCAGATAAATCTTTGCCGGGACCGAGGATTGAACCCCAGCCGCTAGCATAGAAGTCTGACACCTTACCCCTAGACCGCCAGGTCACCTGGCAATTAAAATTTAAAAACTAGTATATGAACGTTTGAAGGTAAACAAGGGGTCACGATGGTTTCAAAGACTAAAAATAGGGCCAAACCCAACCCAAAGAGGTTGTAAACCTGTGGTTTAAATGAAATGGACTCGCATGTGGAGGTAATATGGGACACTTTTAATTAAAATAATATCTAAGTATACCCGAGCCGGGATTCTAGCTCTGACCTTCATTACCTGCAAATAAGACAATATGCGACTGACGCCTACACACACGCTCCCACCGGTGTGGGGTTTATCTGAAATGACCTTTTTTTCTTGGCTGTTTTGGAGACACCAACTTAAAAATAAACGATGAGAGCAAGAGAAGGTAGTTTACAATTAAATGTTAGGCCTAAATACACACCCTATAGTCACGTGTTTCATATTCGTATGATTGGACAATATCAATAATTGAGGTGAACTGGGAACAAGTACTCCTCAATAATATTCTCAAATGGAACATTCTTAGTACCGTGAAAATATACACCGAACTATTTAATTCAGAAAATTGAAAATACACGTTTTTGTAGTAACGAATAACTATTTTTTACATGAATTAGATAATTAATTCCGTTAACATTTAATTCGTGTTACTCGTTTGGTAGGAAATTATTTTTTAATTCTTAATTTGAAGTTAATATTAGTTCGTTCTGCCTCTCCTAAGAGCGCTAGCGACGCCGATAATAAAAGTAGTAGCCGCCTTCATGCACTGAAACTATAAACATAATAATGTAATATCTAAAACAAGATCATTATTTTGAAGAGGAAGGTCTTGCGATGACATCGTGTTTGTCTGAACAATGCAAGCATGTATCTTTTCTCGAATGATCATCTTGGCAACTTATTTAATTCTAAAGATAGCTGGTATAGCTTCTTTTTCCTGTACTAAAACAAAAAACAACAGTAGCTGTTTCTGTACTTTTACATAACTACGAACCTAATCCACCGCGCATGTTTTATCATGGGAGAGGTCGCTAGACACTTATTGGAAACTGACTAGTAAGAATATTAGTATTAATAATAATAATAATTGTATCCGGCTCTCGGCGCGCTGATTTTCTGCAAGTTGGCGACGAAGGTGAGACGCCAATATTCCCACAGTAACAAGTGAAGGAGAAACCGGCTTTACCGGGGACCGAACTTGAACCCTAGCACATAAAGAAAGTTTTTTTATTCTTTTTCAGACTACGCTGAGATGTTGTACTTGGAAGAAAAAAAAAGTCAACAGAGGATTAAACGCGTCATAAAGCTATAAGATACATCATGAGTAAGAAAGAGAAAATAAATGGTAATACGACACATTCGTACATACTCTCGCAAATATCCGAATGTAATTAGATTTTTTAATAACTAGTTGGGATTTAAATCAAATAGTTTTCAGTAAACTACTTTTTAGAAATTTTCTCATAAGGAAAAAGCGTATTTATTATCTAGATGATTATATAAAACGTTCTTCAGATTTAAATTTTGAACAAAATTGCTATACCCAAATTTAAGTAAATTACATGGTTTTAATAATCACTCAAAAGTAGACTAACCTCAAAAAAAAAGTTAGGGAAAAGAAAATATTTTTTTCCTTTATCATGTAAAAAACTTTATTTTAAACAAAATCTCTAGAGCCATTTTAGAAATATTTCTAATTGTTAAAAATCAATGATTAGTAAACAATTCAGAAAATCAATTTTTCTCTCTAAAAGAAGGATACAGTGCTATTTATCATGTAAAGCACTTCTCATATATAAATTTTGAACAAAACCGTTAGAATCATACTCAATATAATTAGAATTTTCAAAAATCAGTCATCAGCAAATTATTCTGAATTCTAGGGCTAGGGTTAAAATCATGATTTAGCCTTGAAATATGACCTTATAACATATACACATCAACTATGAAAGAAATCGATCAAACCATTTCGGCTGTATCCTCAGAAAAAAATTGGAGGAAACCCGTTTTTGATTTATGGGTCAAACAAAATGTTAAGATCCAACAAGCTTGATCTATATGAGAAATTAAAAACAAATCTTGATTAATTATGACAACTTTTGATATAAATTAAAACATAAAACTGTCAATATTTGTCGATTAATATACGCAGGTATTAGCAGCCAGGATGGTTACAACAGGGCAGGTACACTCGATATTATTAAAACACGCATTGATAGGCACACGTGATTAAGACGTCAGTGTTGTTTGGTCTAGTTTGCCGGTGACGGAAGGGTCAGGGCTTGGGTCTAAGTCGGGTTTAATGACGTGTTGTTTATTCTCTCTAATTTTTTCCACTCTCCCTCCACGCAAATACGGGTATTTTTTTCTAAGTCCTACCTTCTTTATCCTTAAACCATGAATTTAAATGTGTGGATCCTCTTCGGACAGGTAATATGACGTAGAGCATGAAAAAAGTTTGAAAACTTCATAAAAAACATTTTCAAATATATTTCCCAAAACTACAACAGTGTAAGTTGACGTCAGCATCTCCCAAATATAGTGCCTAGTTTAAGTGTGCGCGATAGTGGACCTCCTTTTCGCTTTTGTGGGTGGAGAGTGAGGGTAGGAGTGAGTCATAGTTGCTATGTTTACCAACAGGTGTCGCTAGTTTCGAAACATTTCTGCAAGTGTTGTTAGAATACAGTCAGCCGGTTAATCTCTGGATTCCTTGAAAGTGTCAAGAACTGATGGGGGCGGCCTGAGCCTAGCCTGACTCACACACCTCTCCTAGAGTAACCTTTTCACTACCCATTTTAAATTACTAGCACGTGACAACGATTGCTTCAAATTAATGAAGTAGAATCAATTTTAAATTTCTATCTTTTGACAATCGCATAATATTTTAATAATTTTTTAATAGTTAATATACCAAAAGTGTAGCTACAAGGTATTAATTTAACTCTTTTGAATTTTAAACTACATTATATTCTTTAGAGTTTGTTTCTATTTTAAATGAAAACACTATGAGCTACCAAATATATCACAATAGTCATATCCTAAAAAGATCGACAGCACTATATTTTGTTTTGCAAAATTTGCCAGCTCATATTTGAATTTTTTTAAATATTATATTCCATGGAAGATTTTTATTTACAGCCTAGTTCTTAGACCGCTCAGCCACTTTTCCGTGACCTGCAACTTTTTAACCGTTAAAACTTTCTGGATATATTTTCTAAGAAGGTCGGGATAAGAAAAGTAGAATATATTAATATTTAGTTTACACACATTTGCATGAATACACAGTGAAAGGCTATTTAAGAATAAAGCATCTACATATAAACTGCCGGGATTCAAATCGTCACTGGCAAACCGGACAAGACTAGATTGAAGCCTTTTCTGGATTGTCCACCTATTAGAGTTGAATAAAATAAATGGATACATTCCTAAACATTCTTCAAAACATTTAGGATGGCAGAAGACAAACTTTCGCGAACTTTTCTTTCAGGTTTTCTTATTTGTATTCCCACCTTCCCAGTTCAATCTTTTTGGATGTGTTGGAGAGTAGGTATACCCTGATTTTAGTTAGAAGAACAGTTTAGAAAATTCAAACATATTTATTCACAGTCAACATTGATAACATTTTATTCTATTGTTTGAGTCATTCTATAGGTTTTGATAATATCTATCAACGGTGACAGCTGAAGATAACACGACTTGGTGAATGAATATATTAAAATTGATTTATTAGCTTTATTAACTATTATTTTTATTTTATTTATTTATTTAGCACCACCTCTTACTACTCGTTCGGGTTATACGCTTAAGTACTAATTACTCTAATGGCTTAGGAATTGGGAAGGTTGAATTAGAGGAAGTGAACCTGCATATGCGTGGAAGGAAAGTGGAAAACCATTTAGGAACCCCCCTCCCCCCAGTTCACCCGACCGAGATTCGAACCCCGATCTCCCCGTTCTCAGCAGTCGAGCTTCAACACGACAAGCGCGTTAGCCAACTACGCCACCGAGGCGGGTTTTATTAACTAACTTCTATACTCCATTCACGGTAGGAATTACTCTCTGAAAGGTCTTTTTTCCTACCAATATCCAACTATATACTATATTTCTGGTAGGGAAAAGGGCCTTTCAGAAAACAACTCCTACGCTGAACAGACTTTACTGTTCTTCCTACCAAAATCATACTGTAATAACCTGTACCACCCTTGGACTAGGGAACTAGACCATTTACTTTGCTTCCAGAAGAGGATGAGAGATCACAATACAGGCCTCTCATTGAACGTTGGGTAACGAACACCGGCTTCTCGGTCCCAACTCCCAACGCAAACACACTAGGCCACACATATCTCTGTTGACCACTAGATATAGTCAGATTGTAATAGGAAGAACCATATTGTGTCAATTATCGTGTAAAGCGTTCTGCAGTTGTCACGTTTACATAGTCTTAATCTCAACAGCTGCTGAAAAAAAATATGTATTTTTGATAATGTTGTCCTTCCTACATTTTATAACTTTTAAAAGGCTCTTCTTATGGTGATCCATCTACAGTCCAATTGTCATATAAAGGGTATTTAGCTAGAAAATAAAAATTTTCTGCCATTTTACTATATTCTTAGCGTTATTTTATAGTCATTGACAGTTAGTGACAGCTGTAGATTATACGGCTTGACTTATCAATACCGGGGAATTATATCTAGTATCGTTTCTAGTTGACAGATAAGTTAGGCCCTTTCTATTGAAATTAGTCTGTAGTTAAAGCTGTTTTAGCCCATAATTGCAATGACATAGTTTAGTGGCAATAAAAAGAGTTATGTTTCAGTATCAGTTCTGAATAACTAGCATATACACATGATAAACCCAAATTTATGTTATATCACTTTTGAATTTAAATTTTATAAATTTATTTTGCATCTAGCTTTAATTTTTTATTTAGAAACAAAACCTCACAGTTCCGTGCCAGTGGACACGCGGGCAAAATATCAAACTCATCTAGTCAGGTTTGCAACTGACGTGGAGATAATGAGGTTCAAACTACAGCTGGGTGAACTAAGAGTGGTTTTTTTATGAGTGGTTTCTCTTTCATCCTCCATGAAAATGAAGTAACATTTTGTCTCAATTCCATCTTTCTCAACACTATCCCATTAGTGTAAATTAGCGCGTATAGCCCAGATTAGCAGTAAGAGGTGGAGAAAAAACGACTTACATGATCCATACCAATATTTGTAGGCCTATTATAAAAAGTTGACACACTAAAACTAATTATTACACAACATATTGATATTATAATTTAGTTTGGGTTGCGGTCGTTCAATTGGTACTTATTTAAATGTATTCAAAAACCATAAGCTTAGCCAAATGTCAGGGGCTCGATTATAGTGAGGTGTAATTATTTTTCTTCTATATATAGATTAATACTAAGTGAACGGCCGTAATATAAACAATACGTGTATTGCTCATATATCCAATAATGTACAAGTGAAACTATCAAAGGGGCCAAACAAACGCTTGAATCCAAATCATCGGTGGCTTTTTCTGACAGCTCTAAAGTAGGTGACGAAACCTGTATAGTTCAGGGATTAGAGCATTGGCGATAGACCTCCCCGGCATTATTTCCGCTTATGGTTGATAGTTTTTACCTATATTTGAATGAAAACTAAATTTTAGTTCTATAAAAATGCCTTAAATTTGGTGTAGTACATTGTTCGGATTCACGGTGTTTCTTTAAATGACTCTTGTGAACAAACCGTAACATATTATATAGGTAAGTTTTAATTTTGGTATTTTGTAGTCATTGGCAGGAACCTTATTCTGAAATAAAGAAATAATCCGTTTTATATTATATTATTTTTAACTTGTGGTGCACGCACCTTGGTAAAGTGTTTATGTAGTCTGTTCACAACGTTTTGGGTACAGTAAGAACACTAGGAAGGCACCTTTGAAAAAAATACAAACATATTTTTGTGGTGAGAATTGAAATAATAGTTTTTGATAATATTTATGAAAAGTTACAGCTTTAGATAATATGACGTATGGACACATGACAATCATTTACGTAACGTTTATAACTGTCAGATGCTATTCTAGTACAGTGTTTCTACTATAGACAGCCACACATAATGTAGGGTGATTCAATAGGGACTGTACATTTATTTTTTTAACTAATGATTGGAAAGTCATATATAAACTTCGCTTTCCCCATAGAAGATTCTGGACGTGCCCACCGACAGCGTCCAGACACTCCTAATTGTGCAATGTAGAGTAATTCTTCAATCACTAGTGAATCACCCTATACATAGTAATAATAAAACAATTTTAGAACATTTTAATACCACATTCCTTTTCAACAAATATGAGTCTACATATCTACTAAAAAGGTACAAAGCATGAACAAACAAACCAAAACTGACCCCAGACGAAGTTTATTTTAAAATAATTTCAACCCAACTAGCCATAGAATTGAAATCAATTTCAATAACAACATCAAAAAGTAGAATTAATATATAACTAAGTAAAACAAATCAAAATCATTCAACATTTTTTTAAATATTATCATAAACTCTGATAAAGTTAATAGTTAAATGCGAAGGCCATCAGCACATATATGTGCGTATAACCCGAACGGGTAGTAAGATGCGATGCTAATAATAATCTCATCTCTGCTACACATATACTTTTTATAAAACATATTTTTCTTTGTATTCTGGTTAGTGGAGAATGGTAAATGAATAATTCTACTGAAAGTAAATCAGTTATAATTGTGAGGATTTACTATCATATCAAATAAATATCACAAAGTAATATAAAAAATCAATTGTGGAGGCAAAGTATTAATAAAAAGTAGCACTATATACATTGATATAAAAAATAAACAGTAGTTTACATGATATATTTACGTATTTCTTAGCTTTCTTTTGGTTTTTACATTTGTAAACATGTTTTCCAAAGAACGTTTTCGTTTTCTCTGATTTTTTTCTTCTTGTGATTGTAGTACATATATAGGGTCACGAATAGGCATTGAGCGGCGTTGACGTGGATCTACAAGTTCTGGAACCACACAATCCATGTAAATTTTTTTAAGTTTTTCTTCCATTTCATTATTCCAAAACTGATCATCGCGGCAGATAGCTTCAACTTTTATTCCGAGTGGGGTCCAAACTCCATAATAACAAATGTATTTTTTTGTTATATGCAATTGACCTTGAATTTGAAAGTAATGATTGTGTTTTTTGTTGACATCAACTATCACTTTTTTGTCTTTACTCAAATTCCAAAACGTTATTTTCCTTGAAAAAATTGCTTGTTCAGGAGTAAGCTCTTTTGCAGATGCTGGACACTTGACCTCAACTATGGCATTATCTCCCACAAGCCCATCAGGTGTTGCTCCAAAATATTGATGAGTGTGATCAATGAATAGACCACATTCTTTAATTTTACTCCCTATAGCTTTTTCCATAGCTTGGAGAGCATCGCTTTCATGATCTCGCCCATATTTCAAAGACATTGAATCAAAATCGGTTTAAAGTAAAGTATTTTCTAATGTCTGACAGCTTGTGTTCCAAAAACTGATGCTGTTAGGAGTTTTCGCCTTTCTTCCATCCACATTCCACATTTTCTTTGAAGAACCATTGCCCTCTAAATTTCTTGAATCTCTTCCACTGATCTTTTTAAAGAATCCAGAAATTGTTTTTTCTTTTCTTCAAATATATCATGTGGGAGATCAGACTTTTCTGCGTGAGATCCATAATCTTTGTCAGGTGTTTCTTTTGTTGGAAATAACTTTCTTCTCCGTCTAGATGTGCTATTTTTACGATTCTGCAGTACTTTTAGACGACGTACTTCATATAATTTTGTAAATTTTCCTGGACTTTGTTTATCAAATAATTTTTTGTGTAGCACATACATTGGTGTGTGCGTGTTATGCGACACAACAGCGGCTGTGCATCTGCCCTTGTAGGAGCGTCTTTGTGTATAATTTATTCGTTTTACACCTATAAACTTCGCAACGATGGAAAAAAATTGTTCCACAATATTACTGTTCAAGTTCAATAAACTTCGGCAATGCACAGCGAGGCCACTAACAAGTTTTTGAAGGACAATGTACAATCCTGCTTCAGGCCCAAATGTTCACAAAATAATTTTTTGCTGCTCATATTCAACAAACGTTTAGTTTAATTTCTAATACAAACAATACTGATAAAACATTTTTAAAAAAGACCAAAAGCTAAGAAAGCGCAATCTAATGTTAAAATATTTGACAGTTTAAATCAACACACTAAGATAATCATTAGTAATTGATAAAGCCTAGAAAAGTTAACTATTCTACGAGACACAACCAAACCAAGATATATTTATTCTTCAATGGATTTGAAAGGGCATGCTTCCAAGATGTGTCGGCAAGCATAGATCTGTTTAATGCCCCAAGACCGGCCTTTAGAGGGTTGGGGGTAACGGGGTGTTGATCTGGTCCTGCTACCAAGATATCGACTTTTATATTTCTTGCAGAGTTTTTCACTGAGCTGACTAGGCCCTTTAGTCTTTTTGTTTAGAAGTAGATCATACTTCAATTTTTCCAGTGAAGATAATTAATATCATGCACGCTTGTAATAATTAACACTAAACTGATTTATAGTTTAAATAATATAGCTAATACAACTGTAAAAAAAAGTTTTATTCATACCGTATCAATATAAATATATTTAAATGTGTCTATATTTTCCACCATAATAATGAAAATAGATTCTTTATAAATTATGTGTTTCCTAAATGACTAAACAAATGGATTATTAATAATTATCTGAAAAATAGTTGAAATAATATTGTGATTCTTATATAAGTTAATTTATATTTACAAAATATATTTTTGAGGACAATTTCATTGATCTTACCCCTATTTAAGAATGTTTATAAGGCACTATATATATACTGTAACACTACGGATTAATTCCCGATATAATATTGCTGTGATAATATTTCGGTTGTCTATAGCTCCGTGGTTGAGCGCCTATCACCACTATATGGAATAGATACCGTTTAACTAGCTGTTAATTCCTCCATGGTCGAGCCCTAATTAAATCGGTATATTTAATAAATGAAAGAAAAATAACTATTGATGGCTGTTGTTTCACACGGTTTATTCAAATGACATCTGTTAATTACTTATACATACTCCAATTAAATGCTTGATATCAATGCACACTTGTGATATTAACGTACATTATTGTATTCTGTGTTAGACTGTGAGAGCCAGTGCTAGTGTGTGGGTAGGTGCTTGGGTGCGTTGCTTGTGTCTTAAACATACGCACAGGCGGCTTATATATTACAAACCCCTTGCCTCTTGGTCCCTTCGTCAACAGTGTAAAAACTAAATAATAGAAAGAAACCTGGTGACAGGTGTTGTGAAGGCTAGCTTCTTATTGGTATAGGGAATTGTCGTCCTTTGCCAAATACTGCGGAGTTGTTCTTTTGACAGAAAAAAATATATTTTAATGGTATAATACTTTTCACATTATTTCTGAAAAGCGCGTGTTTTTTCATGGATGAATCATAAAAGGATACTCTACATATGTTAGTTTAAAGAAAAATTACCTTCATCCATGAATTTTTACATATTTTAGAGAGATCCAAACCAATATCTTTACAATACATATATATTTATACTTTTGGATCAATACAAAGCTTTAAAAAATGTATATATTAAAAAATACTACGCATTATTAAAGCTAGTACACACTGGACGATAATCGCCAGATACACGCCGACCACCGATGTGTCTGGGTACACGGAAACATGTCTCGAGTGTCCGGCGGTAAAAGATCAAAGAATGTTTCCGGTGTCTCAGTCTCCCACCTCCCATGGGAAAACATCGCTCGGTGTGTACCCACGTGCAAACATCGGTGGTTAACTTTTGAACTTTAATCAGTTGATTTCTATTCCTCGTCCTGTAATCCAAGCTCTAGATTTAGAGGGATTCAATACAAAAATAAATTTAATGTTACCAAAAATTTTAGAAAAATAGGAGTGCGAAGTGTAAAACAATATTATGTTTTTGTTGTGAAATATAGCAGGGTACACAACCCATCTCCAACGCACGCCACTCACTCCTAGAAGGAGGGTAATATCACTGTTCTCCTTCAGAAATCAATTTAGTTTTAATACGACGAGGTCGAAGGCTAAGTTAAAAAGGGCGTTAAAATTATACATATCTAAACCTAAGGATAAATGGCATAACTAGAATAGTAAATAGTTCAAGTCTTAAAGAAACTTTGCTTTTATTTCAGCCAACATCTTATTAAAGAACATAGCACTTCTTTAAAGAATCTAAGCATATTCTTTTTTTAATACAATATCTGTAAAAGCTGAAGTGCAATAATAACAATCTAT
>CABFOW010000551.1:156039-173163 GCA_902141385.1 Timema californicum
GTGGTAAGAGATCAAAGAATGTTGCTAGTGCCTCGGTCTCCCACTTCCAATGGAAACATCGCCCGAATGTTTAGTGGTAAGAGATCAAAGAATGTTGCTAGTGCCTCGGTCTCCCACTTCCAATGGAAACATCGCCCGGGTGTTTGGTGGTAAGAGATCAAAGAATGTTGCTAGTGTCTCGGTCTCCCACTTCCAATGGAAACATCGCTCGGTGTGTACCCACGCGCAAACATAAGTGGGCAACTTTTGTATTTTAATCAGTTGATTTGAGTATCCATCGCGAAAGGGACGGGGGGCTGGTGAGATGTGCCAGCTCTGTGTGGACCACTGACCCATGGAGACTTGTGTCCGGACACAAGTTGATCTGTGCGCGGACGATGTTGCTGAGTCACTGGATACCTGTATCTTGCGATTATTGATTGCTCAGTAGGCTTTACTGATGCCATTTGTATGATCATCAATTAAATTAATGTCGGTGAAGTGTATTTAAACAAAATACTCTATAGTAGATCAAATATTAATTCTAATGAAAGTGTGAAACTATTCCTCAATTGAATATTTAATGATAAACAACTTTTATTTATATAATTTCACGTTTTTTAGTCAATAATTTTAGCCCCTGTCCCCCACCATCTTCAATAAAAAAAATCTTGCCTTCTTTAGAGCTAGGGGCTTTTACTTGCCTGCAGAATTTCAGATTTATAGGTATTCTGGGCTCACAGCTTTCTTTGTCCTCTTCATTTTGGGTCACCTTAGATAATCTCCATTCCAAACTGCTCATTTAAGGTTTTTTCTAAAAGGAGGAACATACATACGAAATATTATATATTTATGACATTGAATAGCACTCCATTTGCAGATTTTGATTTTTTTGAACACCCTCCTCATTTTGAGGTCCATTGTAATCTTCTGTCACTAAGAAAGACTACATACTTTTGGGTTGGAGGCTACCTGCCAGCCAAATTTCAGTCTTACTGTGATATTGGAAAAGGCTCCATTTGCAGATTTGGTATTTTAGAACACCATCCCAATTTTGTCCTAACCCGCTCCCCCTGTCCTATTTTGGGACTTTTTGTCACTAAAAATGTCTGTTACTATAAATAACAAAATAATGAAAATATCTTGGTTCTAGTTTGGATTATACTTATTAGCTCATAAAATAGAACCAATATTATACTTTTCGATTTACAAGTGTTTACTACAGAAATAAGTTGTTCAGTATCAATTACAAAATTAAAGTTTGTATACATTTGAGGATTTTTATTGTTTCATGCCTTCGAGTACCCACACTTCCAAGTACTAATAACACATTTGACCCGGTGTACACTATATTAATTTTAATATATTTATTGTTTGCACTTCTATAGTAATTATTAAGATTCAAAATGTTAATGTTTACACACCACTACTCTTGTCAAAGAGGCGTGTCAGTTAGAAGTACAGCTTATTTATTATAATTTCATCTTAGGTATTTTAAAGTCATTAAGGGACATTAAAATAATTTAATTTATTTCATGAGCACTTAGCATTACTCAAATCATAATTTGTTAACAAAATGTTTGAGTAGACTAGTACTGTAAAAGTGGCTTATGCACCTCAAAAAAATAAATTTTTTATTGGTATAAATTGGGGGTTTCAGGTTTAGTTGATTTTTTTTCATTTATGTTGATCACATAACTAAGAAAACGCTAAAAACCAAACGACAGACAAACAATTATTTTTTTAACTATTTTCTCTACTATAGGAAGTTTTCTTGGGTACCTAGGCTTAACAAGCTTTGGAAGTAAACATTCCGTGTAGAATGTGGTCAATGGCGAGATGCAAAATGTGTCCAGGTGAAAAACACTTGAAATAGCTTCTAAGGGCATATCATTTTTGAAACAAAATTAGGTGAGGTGCAATCTAAATTAAAAATAAATGGAGCGACCAAGACCTCTTCAAAGAGCTTTTAACGAATTCATTTTTTTGTGGACTATTTTTTAAAATAACGTCTAAAGGCATCCAAATTTCAAGAATTTCTTGAAGTAATACTACTCTTAAAACGCTTCTTACAGCACAAAATCTCTACATATTTCAAAGGGAAATCTACTCTAAATAGCTTTTAAAGAGTCTAGTTTCAAATGTTTGTGGTAGAACAACCCAAAAAATATTGGCGACAGAACTGGGGTGTGGCGTATAGTGGGTTATTGCCCTTATTAGAATAAATTTCCCTTCTTATATATTTATTCCACATCTTCTGATATTATCGAATATGAAGTTGAAAGATAGACTTGTATCAAACGCCAAATAACTTCTAAAGGGATTTAATTTTCCAAAATGTGACCAGTAGGGACCACTTAAAATAGTTTATAGTGACATAATTTTTTTTTTGTATAGGCCCAGTCTAAATATATTCTAAATGCATAATTTATGCTTTTTAATTTATTTAAGCACCACGTCTTACTACTTGTACGGGTTGTTCGCCTGTGTACTATTTACTCCAATAAGCTTGGAATTGGTAAAGTTAAATTTAGAGAAAGTGCACCCGTATTCACGTGGAGAACGACTGTAAAACCTTTTAGTATAAAACCACCCTTGGTGCACCCTACCGGGATCGAACTCTGATCTCCCTATCACTGACAGCCAGTCTGTGAGTGATACACCTTAGAGTTAGACCATGCGGCCTTCTAAGCGGTTAATAATTTTAAAATATTGGAAATCTGTAATCACAAAACATAGCACTAGCAAGCAGTCGTTCTTTGTATCATTAGATCTATTATCAACCCGTAATCACCAACCAAGGAGATTGTAAGGGGTTGTTCTTTGTATTGTATCATATAACGTATATTATCCGCCTAAGATAACAGAAATACTTCATTCCGAAGCTAGAAGATCAATAAACAACAATAATGTCCATTTCAAAGAGCACCGAACCAAAACTAGGTTTACAACGTAAGGTTACACAATAACAAGTTTATTTGAAGTGAAAACAATTTTAACATAAATGAGAACAAACTTTTTATTTCTCAACAAAGAGGTTGCAAATAGCAGGAAACCAACCCCTCCCCATTTCAACCCTTTATAAGAGGAGGGTGGGGGAGACTCAAACAATCCAAAAAATACTCTGGTCCTTTACGTATAAAGAACTTCCCTTCAAAATGGTTTTTATATATATATATTTTTTCCAAGTTTTTTAAGATACGGAAAAACACCCCTTTTCCTCTTCCAATCCCTTAGGGAATTGTATTAGAAAATTCCCTAAATTACTTTCGCCCGTTCAAAGTAACATAAATCTAAGTCAAACGATTCATAAGATCCAGGAAGAACCCCCCCCCCCTTTCTCCTATTACCTCTTTTAGGGGATGAATTTCGAAAATTGTGGTTTTGCCCCTTAACATGAAGAACTACCTTGCCAAGTTTCATCCTTTTATCCCAAGTGGATTAGAAGGCAAGGTTATTCCTAGAAAAAGGTTTTAACCTCCGTAAAATCCCCCCCCCCCTTTTTCACCTCTTAGAGGTCCAAAAACTTACCTTCTAACTCCTTAGTATCCCTAGGGATTGAATTTATATAATCCCAAATTCTGATCCACTACTTAAAAAAACCTTCCTGCACAGTTTGATATTTCCGTTACAAGCTGTTCGGAAGATACGATTATAGTTATAGAAATATTCTAACCCCCATCTCACCTTCTTGGGAATAGAATTTCATGAAACCTCTTCTTATTAAATACCTGTAGCACCAAAAATATCAAAAATCAATTTTCAACGATCTTGGAGGACATGAATTTTACCACCCATTTCAGCCCCTCGTCACCCTCTTAGGGGTTACATTTTAATAATCCTCAAAAGTGTCAAGCCAAATTTTAGATGGGACCCAGACTGTACAATTTCAATGCTTTGTGTCCATTTGTTCAAAAACTACATTAGTTAATTTGAGCTCTTGAAACCACCCTAACCCCTTAGAGGTATTTATGGAGTGTTTATTACTATTAGCACCGCGTCTTACTACCCGTTCGGGTTATACGCACTTACGCTAATGTGTAATGGTAGGCTGATTGTGAGATGAAATGAAGGACCTACAGTTCAACGTGGAATCCGAACCACGGTGGAGACCTGGCATTCCTAACATTCACAAGATGTCTTGTCAGAGGTGAAGGAAGGGTTTGGTAATCAGATACATTTGTGCTGGGACCGAGGATTGAACCCCGGCCGCCAGCACAGAAGTCTGACACCTTACCCCTAGACCACCAGGTCACCGATCTTTATGGAGTGAAATTTTAAAAATCCTCAAACAGAGATAGTCCAATTATAGAAAATATCAGATGAATCACCGGCAATATATCGCGGGTGGATGCTGACGCGGCAGGCGCTACGGATGCGGCAGGAATCTAAAGGAATTTCTCGATGAAATAACTTCCAACCGCCTCAGTGGCATAGTTAGCTAACGCGCTAGTTTATTGTTTAGCTAGACTTCCGAGGACGGGGGGATCGAGGTTCGAATCTCTATCGGGTGATTTGGTGTTGGTTTTTCTTAAATTGTTTTACACTCTCCTTTCACACAAATGTGGGTTCACTTCCACTAAATTCAACCTTCCCAATTCCTAGCCCATTAGCGTAATTAGTACTTAAGAGTATAACCCGAACAAGTAGTAAGACATAGTGCTATAATTTAATTTATTTAATAGCTTCTGCATCCCTTTCAGGATGATTTTGTGTTGAGAAGTTATAACACAGGGGCAGAAAACCTCTTATTTATTTTAAAAAAAATCTAATATGGACAACTAAGAAGATGAGGTCAAGTAATATGAGGATTTTAAATGAAGAAGTAACCTAATAATCCTTACTATACGTTGAAATATCATTTAAAGGGGGCAAGAGCACCCGTAGAAAAAATCCGTATAGTACGAAAGTTGGGATTTCGCCCCTTGATCACGAGACAAACCGATGATTTTTATGACCCTCCGTTCGGGTAGGTGAGGGCCAAACGGATTTTACATCTCTTACATCACCACCCTTGGTCTGGAAATTTCCTGATGGGGGTTTGGGTGGCTTCGTAGTGGTACGGGACCCCAAAATTCGGAAAGAGACAGGTCAATAATGGGATGTTCTACTATTGAGAACTATCTCTCCTCGGGGTTGGCCGATAGTAAATTCACCAAAACAGTATTTTTATGTACAAAAAACTTTGTTTCCTGATTAGTGAATAATACTTGTGGTAGGAACCTTCATTTTAAATTTCAATTTTCTATGTTTGTTGATTCTAAAGACACATAAATTAATTTGAAAACTTTCTACCCCCCTTTTCACCGCTCAGGGGTTTAATTTTGCAAAACACCGTCTTATCTCTTGCTTACATTCTAAAAAGGAACTTTCACGAAAAATTTCAAGTTTCTTGGGGGTTGCGGTGATGAGTGAGTCAGTCATTCAGTCATTCAGTCAATCAGTCAGTGAGTGGGTTTTTCCTTTTATACAGGGTGGATATGAACTCTACCGTCAAACTTTCAGAGGTTGTTCAGGGATTTTTGCTGAGTGTTTTGATGTAAGGAACCTATGGTCTCCGGTGGAATGTAATTGCATTTCGATCGTTTGGCACCCCAACGATCTTCGTATCTGTTTACATGGAATGTGTGTCGTGTTTGCGAACAGAACGGATTCGTTGAATCATGGTACACTCTGTGAAATTCTCCTCCTTTCCCTTCGCCCCCGGGCCTCCACGCAACTGCTCAGTCCTAGTCAGTGTTAGTTGTACGTAGTGAGTGATACGGTATGGATGGGTTTACTTATGCTGAGTTCGCCGATATGCACCTCGCGTATGATTACGCGGTATGCAAAAGAAGAGTGGCCCAATGACGCTATCAGGAGGTGTTCCAGCAGCAATGGCACCCTCGTCACAGCCGTACATAGGCGCCTATGAGAAGCCGGGCCACTCTGTGTTAGTATTCATGATACTGGCCGTGCGAGATATGTCAGCACACCCGAACTTGAACAAGAGGTGTTAAATGTGGTTGCTGACAATCCTCCCAGTGGTCGCCATATTCCATGAGATGTGAAGGTGAATCATGGAACTGTTTTGAACATCTTTCACGAACAGCTATTGCCCCCGTATCATAGACTAAAGGCTCACACATTGAAGCCAGTGGACTTTCCACATCTAATGGTGTTTGCAAATTGGTTCCTACAGAAATGTGTAGACAGCCCCCATTTTCCTGCTTTCGTATTGTACACCGACGAAGCAATGTTTACAAGAGTCAACAGTTTGGAATAGACATATTTGGGCCGACGAAAACCCACATGTACTGCAGCATCGCACCTATAAACAGACATTCGCTTTGAATGTATGTGCTGGTTTGATAAACGATTTTGTGATTGGGCATTATGTACTTCCCGACAGACTGAGCGGAGCTGTCTACCAAACTTTCCTTGAACATGTCCTTCCACAGTTTCTGGAATACGTGCCACTGATATTTCGCAAGCGTGTGTGGTTTCAACATGACGGGGCGCCGGCACACTTTGAGCTCGATGTTCGATACCACCTTGATTAACAGTTTGGTCAACGATGGATTGGTCGCGGTGGTCCTGTTCCATGACCAGTTCGGTCCCCAGACATGACGTCAATGGACTTCTTCTTCTGGGGTCATGTGGAGAGCCTAGTTTACGAGACTCCCGTCAACACTCCCATGGACCTGGTTGTAGGATTGTCGCAGCTGCTGAAGATGTACGCCGATCTCCATGGATGCCAGAGCGTGTGTGACAGTGCATGACGCGTCACTGTACTGTGTGTCATGATCATGGTGGTCGACATTTTGAACAGCTGTTGTAAAGAAACAAGTCTGTACATTATGTACAGTAACATAACAGGTATTGAACAGTAATGTAACAAACGTGTACGCGTTTTATCCTAATGGTTGTTGCATTACCCACTTTATTTGTGTTGTAATTTGTGGTTATCTGTTCCGGTAATAAACTATATTACAAAAGTAAGAAGGTAATGAATGAACTGTTGAGTAGTTACTTAGTAATATCACAATCCATCTGTCACGGTCCAAGAGACACTACACCAACTTACTCAGTAATGAGTCACCGGAGAGCTTGGGTTCCTTTTATCAAAGCACTCAGCAAACATCCCTGAACAACATTTGAACGTTTGTCGGTAGAGTTTGTAGCATCCTAAAGGGGAGGATGCTCAAACAATACAAAAGGTAATACAAAAAGGGAGTACAATAGGAGCGAGTGCTATGGAGTTCAAGGCTTTGAATGTTTTACCCAAAACATTCCAATACCGAAGCTCGCAACTCTCACACCTGTTGCTGAGTTTATCAAAAGGGGCCGTCTACCTCAATAAAGCAGTAAGAGACTGCAACCTGCCTATTAGTTCACGATAAACAATAGAAAAATATCAGATCAAATACCTTGGATATGGAGGGGCATATCTAATTAAAAAGAAATAGCATAAGTCATCAAAAGTCGATATTTATTAGCTATCGCTCAATTAGATATTTAACAGTTCTATTCAATGTTTACATTGTTGTTGTGAAGATATATAAAAATATAGATGAAATTCATAAACAACCATGAATATAAGCCAATGTTATAGAATCTGAGGTAAATATTTATCAGATTAATAAAATGTTAACACAAGATCTTGATAAACGTATAAATGTAAATGAGACTCATTAAAAATTATGAACATAGCCAGACGGCATTACAACAGCAAATTTACCAAAACGTAGTTAACCCTAAATCTATTAGCCAGGGCGCCTTTCTTAGTAGCAAATAACAAGATATTCCATATTCAAACACTAAATATTCGCCCTCTTTTAGAACTGGCATGTTGCAAAATAACAACAAGAATAATCTAAATTCAAACATTAAATATTTGCCCTTTTAGAACTGGCATGTTGCAAAATAACAACAAGAATAATCTAAATTCAAACATTAAATATTTGCCTATCAGAATTAGTATGTTGCAAAATAACAACAAGAAAAACCTACATCAAAATATTAAATATTTGTCCATTAGAAATGGCGTGTTGCGAAAGACAACAAGAATAATCTAAATTGAAATATTGAATAGTTCCCGTGAACATTACTTAAATATTACAGTAAATTGACACGATACCCCTTGAACATAATTATCGATACAATCGATTTATAATAACTCTACTGGCGATAAGATGCCATAACCTCGCAATGAAGCGACCTCAAAAGAACAATAGTGTAAATTCCTAACTGTCAGATTTGTTTTTTAAAGTATTTGAATAATAGGCCAAAATGGAATTTTGAAAAGTTTTACAATTAAAAAAAGATAAATTCGCCGAGAGTGAATTTAGTTCTTACATTTTACGTAGATAAGAGCCGGAGCTTATCCTATCCCTGATACGACTCAGGCCCAATTGTAAAGTTCCTAGGCACAGGTGTCAGAATATATACCGTAAAGCACAGAAGAGGGGAAGATGGGGAAAAAAAGGGGGGGAATAACATTCGAGTTTACAAAAGAACACAAGATAGCGCATGCCGATTTAGCTTCGGGAAGGCCCGCGGACGTTCGGGAATCTTCTCGGAGGGGATCTCTTCACTGCGCAAGTCAACTCAACTCAAGGCGTTCGCTGAACTTGCCCCCTCCCCCCCCAGTCTTCGCTAACAGTGTACTATCTTCCCGGTTCCGTGAAGGTGCGTCCGGTGGTTTTGTGTAGTTCTTCCACGCAGCCCCAGTCAACTAGCAAACGGGGTAAGTCTTGTCCATCTATGGTTGTTTAGTGTCTTTCATAACCCATCCGATGCTACAAGTTTATATCCACCCCGTATATATAGATTAATATTTCTCCCTAAATAATCAAAGAATCCAAGCGGCTCGGGCCAGAAGTATGTAATCAAGAAAACGGCAGTGAAAGCCTATGTAACAAACAAGATTATACTTGAAAAAATGTATGTTATTATTCTTTTATTTAAGATTATTTATTAACATTTTTACCTATAGCAATTTACAGTAGTTTGTAGCTACTAACAAAATCGAAACACTTCTTTTTCAATCTTTTGGATTTTGCAAGTATGATTATATTTGAGTGCTTCTGCGACAACACTCTTTGTAACCTCTTAACAAAATGCAGACCCTCTTTGGTAGCCGTATGGTCTGACGCGCTAATTTCGTGTTGGTACGATTGCCAAAGAAGGGGAGATTGGGGTTCGATACTGGTCGGGTGCACTGAAAGTTGTTTTCCCTAAATGGTTTCCCACTTTCCCTCCACGCAAATGAGGGTGTATTTCCTCTAAATTAGGACTTGCTAATTCCTAGCCCATCAGTGTACTTAGTACATAAGTGTATAACCCGAACGGATACTGAAACGCGGTGCTAAAAAAATGCAGAAAAATGATATGTTATAAAAGGATTTTCTTTAGATTTTAGTTAGTACCTTTTTTTAAAATAATTTTACCACACAAGTCTACAACTACTATTTTAGCGACTATTATTATTATTATATATTAGGCCTACAAGACTTTGGTGTACAACCAGAACGGGTAGTAAGACGTGGTGCTGATATAAATTACACAGCTATGAGCTAACACCCATTTTTAAAAAGTGTTTCCTCCCTTACATTTCTTTTTTCTTGCACCAACAGTAAAACGTGTACCTCCTTTTCTTACCATTATTCGCAAATAACAATATCTCACTAGTATCAGTGTAAAAAAACACTCCCTCAGAGCCTCAAGAGAGCCGTCACCCTTTTGAAGGAATGGCAGCCATTTTCATTCAACTTCTAGTGTCAGTTTGTCATGTGGCCGACCAAAGTATCCATCCGCGCCAACAAGAACAGATGGATCAAGGAAACCCTAGATGGCGCTAGCTACCGGACAGATCTCGCGAAAAAATCGTACGTTTGGAAATGTAAGTTTTCTCGAGAACGAGTGAAATGTTTATGTTGATATTTTCAACACTCCTTCTAAGATAATGTATCGATGTTTCTCTTTTTTTACATTTTCTTATTTTGTGTTATGCAGCCAGCAGTTTTCTATTGAATAATGTCAATTTTATCGATATTTGATCACTGTTAAAATCATAATATAAAAAGTATAACGTAATCAACATGCTTCTAATCTTGAACAAATCGTTCCCGAAAAAAAATATTGCAAAACAATAACGATTCTTGAATATTGTTTTTTGTTCCCACGGCTTTGCATTTCCACGCCAAATGAATAGGGCCAATCGCCTTAAGATGAACTGTGTCTTATGGTTACAAAAGCTACTTTCATTTAAGTGGTGGAAAAGTAAAGTTCCCTTATAAGTATGCAATTGTTGGTCTTTTTCTGTACATCGTATTACATATAAAGAAGGGGAAACTCATATTTTTGTGTCGATAATATTCACCTCTTTCTTTAAACAAACACTCTTGATTATTTTTAATGGTTAAATGGATTGTACAAAATATATCCTATGATTTTAAAATATTCAGGTCTCTAAAAATTAATCTTCAAACTGATTAAGATAATGATTAATTTTAATTTGGTTGAAAAAAAGTTAAATCACCACGGAAATAGCATAATATAAAACCTCATAGAACTACTAAATCTACTTTCACGTATCCATACACCAAGCTATGTGTTTTTTAGCTGTCGCTTTTGACAGATAGTGTCAGAGCTGTCAGCTGCTAGACACATGTACAGTATGTTATCATTGTTTGCTACACTGAATATTATATATTGTGTGTTTTAAATCGTATAACCTGAACAGGTAGTAAGACGTGGTGCTAAAAATAAATAAATACATACTTTAAATCCGGAAGTCCCGAGTTCAATCCCCGCCGCTTCCAGAATTATTCTGTGAACAGAGTTAAACTCAGCCTCGTGAGGACAAATGAGGAGCTACGGTACTTAAATAAATAAGTAGTCACTCTGGTCTAGAAAATTGAAATTAACAATCATAGGTTTGTTGTGCTGACCAAATTACACCCTCTATCCGCAAATGTTGGCACTATCATCTCTAACATCGGCGGCCGCTCGGTCGGTATGGCTCGTTTGTGGGCTTCGCCAAAAAGTTTCTTATAAAACCTTTTTCAATAACTAGGTAATATAATACAAAAACAAATACTTTACTTAAGATATGGATCACATTAAAATTGTGTAAATCGATGAGAGTTTTAACATGTGAACTATATCAAAGGGGATTTAATAGTATTAAATTTGAAATTCTTTAGTCCGGCACCCTTAGACCACAGATTTTGGCTTGTAAGAACACTTTATGCCTAGGCCTTAGGTTTGCCATATCCTTCTACATACTTCCATTTTATTTCCATAAGTCAGCTACTTGTCACCTTATCTCGGTCGGTAGCGTGTCTGGCTACTAAGCTAAGGGTTTCGGGTTCGTATCCCGGCATAGCCAAAAATTTATCATTGGTGAAAATATGGGTTAACTATTTCACATTGATAAATTAACGACCGGGGGCTGGATATTGTGCCTGTCCTAGTATTACGATAGATTATAAGGCACATGAAGCTATGACAAGCCTCGCAAGCCCATAGGGGAGAATATATGGCTTGAAATTTTAATTAAAAAAACTAACCCAGGCCACAGGCTGGAAACAGTGATGGATGTAACCAAATTTCCGTAATTCAGATCCTATTTCGGTAACACAAAAAAGGGTTCCTGATTTTTACTGTGGATCTTTTTATTTACATCTAAGGATAGATTTCATCCTAACTCATAAAATTATGTTTATTCCCATAATTTTTTTCCCGTAACTGGGTGGAGAGCAAATTAAAAGGAGAAGCAAATTTAAAACAGAAATAAACTGACATGTTTTATTGGATATTGTCCTTATCAATTCCGTCATATTAGAGGGAGGGTGTGGATTATCAAAGTTTGGAAGACCCTTATCCTAGAAATGTTAACTAATACTACACACAATTAAAATTAACATTAAATCTTCAGGTAATTTGAATTTAAAATAAAGACATGGCCTATTATTATCAAGTTGTAAATCATCATGATATTATATATTTGTTATTGTAATATATGATATATTGCCTGAGTCATGCAGTTGAGAGACCGTTTTTATGCAACATGGGTCTATGTTTGAGTGAGTGCTCTGGTACCTCCGCCCCTCCTTGCAGCCCTGTTACCCCATCCCCAGCCGACAATCCCTGTACCCTAAACTCCTATCTAACCATTTTTGTCACTGGGAGTTTCGGGGTCAACCATTCCAAAATCACTGGTTGGAGCCGGAAAAGGCAGTTACCCTTTAAATAATCAACAAAATATCCCATAGTAATATTTCTTGTATTAATGTTGTTGGACAGAATTAATAAAAATAATTTTATCTATGAAATGTTTCTTATAGTGAAATCTATAGGATACGGTAAGCTTACATGAAAATAGTGAAATAGACAAGAGTAAATAATTGAGAAAAATAAATGGTACGGTGAACCGCACCGACTCTCTTTCGCTTTTATCTCAAAATAGACATTTACTAAAAACTCACAAGATTTGTGAAACGAATTAACAGGTCTATACATTTTTGTAGAAATACCACACAAAAGATAATAAATGAAACAATATGCAATGTTACTTACTTACTCTATGGTATTAGGAGCTAGGAACACTGTTACAATAAGATTGAGAAGAAAGAGACATTTTGTCCACCAAAGAGCATAAGAAACAAATTCATTTTCAGACCTGAATTAAAAAGTGTATATCTTTGCTTAGAGCTCAGAAACTATTGGTTTTATAAAAATATATATATGATAATAAAAGATATGTATCCTTAATATTACTATAACTTTACAATGATAAGCTATTTTGGATCTCAAATAATTGCGGAGAAATTACGAAAATTGGAAAATTTCCGTCATGTAAAGTATCCTCAAAGTAATTTTCATGTGAAAATGAAAATTACCATTTTGTTTATAATAATAAACAGTGTATATATATATAATTTAATACAAATCGTTAGAGCGAGTTTCAAGAAAATAGATTTTTTCTGTTTTTGCCCTTCAGTATACTACCCTTAAATGTAGGATTATACATATAGTTCCAAAAACCCTCGGGGGGAACTTATGAAAACCCCATATACCAAGTTTTAGCCCAATTGGTAAAATGGTTTCGGCTCTAGCCCGAGGTACAGACAGACAAACAGACGGCATTGTGAAAACAACTTTTTTGATTTCAGGGGGTCATGAAACATCAACATTTATCAAAATCTCTAGTAAGAATTTTTTGACAATCACAATACTTTCTCTCCAAGGTGTCGAGAGAAAGTGAAAAAATGTAAGAATGAGAGAGAAATGCTCGTCTCTGGCTATGATGATGCGAATTATTGCCATTTTTATGTTAAAACATTTTAGCAACTGATTTGATTACAGCGTTTGTATCTAGCCCACATAATTTCTCATTATATTAATTTATATAACAAATCAGGAAAAATCAATTTGGGACAAGTTTTATTTTGGGGACAAACTATCACCTTAATATGGCCCTCTTCACTCAAGTAGCTTCAAGATTTCGTGTATTACTCCTCTTTCACAAACCTGTGTCCCACGCGTTGCTAACCTCACACACACACACACACACATATATATATATATAGCTCATCTGCAGTAGGAGTGTAGGTAAGTTACAGCTGGCCAACATTGGATAAAAGTCACTAATGTCAACCTATTTGGTGATAATTATTATGTGCTCAGTAGTACTGTACTATGTTATCAAATACTTATAATAAGAGAATCAATAGTCGAAGCTATTATTTATGCTTTTTATTGAGGAATTCTCCATCTAGATATATTCTGGGCACGGGACTATTCCTGGATAGCTCAGTGACTAGAGCATTGGCGTACTAAGCCAAAGCTCCCGGGTTCAATTCCCGTGTCCAGGTGTCATGTTTCAATTTTCAGGACGTATAATATCTTCATCCAACGTTTCAACTAAAAACCTTCTGCTAGCTGTCACCTTAAATACGTTCCCACCATAGATGAGCTATACCTACAATCCCCAGTATCCCGTATTCCTACCTCCTCTACCCCTTTTGTAAAATCCCTTCCCTTAACATCTAGAACCGTAAAATTGAACCCTAAATACTTACTTGCCCTCAACATTCCGCTTCCACCCCCAACTGAATCTCTGGCAGTTTGCGTAACCTGTAGGTAAAATAGACCAACTTTTTGTATCTAAAGAGGGTTCCAAAGCCCATTAACACGAAATGTTCACCGTGTGTGAATCTTTCACGCGTGAGGCTACGTAATTAAATGTAAATATAATTAAATTTTATTCCATTCCCTAGTCTTGTCCGAAAACCATATCTGTATATCGATGAGACCTTTACCTCTCCCCACGCGCGAGATCACCGATGATGATATTGAAATGTTCTTGGTCCACTCATGAAGGTGTACATGTCCTTGCGACGGAAGCTCACATGTACGGACGAGAGCAAAACCTTGCTCCACCCACCTTACCGCAAGGGCGAGCTGAAAGCCAGTTTTACTGTCTGTTCCGGCTATCCGCATATTTTCAGGCATGATATATGGTCTAGGAAGGGATAATTTTTACAGGAATTTACGTGAAAGGAGGGTAAGAAATCATTTTTATAAAATCCAACCTCAGCACATTCGGCCGGGATTTGAACCCCGTACTCCCTGCTATGCCAATATCACGAACGCGGATCAACTTAACGTTCACTTGACTTTCACGTGACGTTCACTTAATGTAAATAAACTGATGTGTGATCAGGATTCCCGTAACGTAACGTAGCAACTCTGGCAAAACACAGGCAATGGATTTATGCTGTTCGAAGGCGTCAGACTTCTGTTATGGGGGTCCGAGATTCAATCCTCGGTCCCGGCACAGATTTATCTGATTGTCAAACCCTTCCTTCACCTCTGACAAGACGTGTATTAATCACATCTTGTGAATGTGGGGAATGCCAGGCCTCCACCGTAGTTCGTGGGGAATGCCAGGCCTCCACCGTAGTTCGGATTCCACGTTAAACTGTAGGTCCTCCATTCCATCTCGCACTCACCCTACCATTACGCATTAGCGTAAGTGCGTATAACCCGAACGGGTAGTAATACGCGGTGCTAATAATAATAATAATAATAATAATAATAATAATAATAATATTAATAATATAAATATTAATATACTGTTTGAAAACAAATTGTCCATTCAAATGTAACCAAAGCCTTTAGGGCTGATTGGTTAGGTTACAAGTATTTGCAATCGAATCTTTACTGGATGTACAAAATAAAGTGTAACAAGAGGATACGACGTTTTATAGTTTGCGAGACGCTGACAAACTTCACCGATGAAGCTATCTACAATTCATAAACAAACTAATAAAGTACTAGACAACCCTGTTGACGGGGCTCGCAAAATGATTGGCTAGATATAACACGTGGTACACTTCACTTATCGTTCTTCTTTTGTGATAAATGTCTAAATCGACCAATATAGATTTAGCGCTATGGCTACAACGCCCAAAAGAGTTGACCTTGTAAGAGTCATCGAGAGGAATCAATTTTGTATTATGAGAGGCCCGAGTAGAGAAATGTAGGTAGGCCTATATGATAAAGGTCAAATTTAGAGGGAGTGTTACTATTAAAAGTATTAAAAACAAAAAAGTTATCATAATAAAGTCGACGGTAAAAGAGAATTGGGAACCCTCAAAGATTTCGAACTCTGTCATAATAATCCCTGTTAAGAAATAATTTATCATAGCAAGTATCCATAAATTTACGTCGACGTTTTCCAGTTTGAAAGAGTCTGTTAAGGTAATGGGATTCCAAGCAAAATCTACATATTCTAGCTTATATGATGATGATGATGATGATAGTTATAATAATAGTTATAATAATAACCATAATATTCAAAAAGATTATAGAGCTACCTTACTTAATTTTGTTGATCTTTAAAATGTTATATTCGATCTAAGGAACAATGTTTATTTTCTACTTAATAATGTATGTTGTTTAAAACAATAAATTTAAAAATGAAGCTATGAATAATAGCCGTACCATATTGTTTGATCAAATAGTTACTATTTTAATCTCACATTCACTCAAATTGTTGTCAAACATTTAAAAGAACGATCTAGAAACTTAAGATTTATGGTTTTATGAATTGTGTTAAATGGATTGCCATAGGCCCTAAGATAAGTTAGCAAATAAAGGATTGCTAAGATATTTGTATTTTTTGGGATAAAACAAATGCGCGTCAACCCTCGCTAGTTCAAGGTTCCGTATAGTTCAAGGTTCCGCATAGTTCAAGGTTCCGTATAGTCCGAGGTTCCGTATAGTCCAAGGTTCCGTATAGTTCAAGGTTTCATATAGTTCAAGGTTCCGTATAGTTCAAGGTTCCGTATAGTCCGAGGTTCCGTATAGTCCAAGGTTCCGTATATTCCAAGGTCCCTTATAGTTCAAGGTTCCGTATAGTCCAAGGTTCCGTATAGTCCGAGGTTCCGTATAGTCCAAGGTTACATACAGCCAGCCCTAGGCTCTGTATAGTCCGAGGTTCCGTATAGTTCAAGGTTCCGTATAGTCCAAGGTTCCGTATAGTCCGAGTTTCCGTATAGTCAAAGGTCCCGTATAGTTCAAGGTTCCGTATAGTCCAAGGTTACATACAGCCAGCCCTAGGTTCCGTATAGTCCAAGGTCCCGTATAGTCCAAGGTTCCGTATAGTCCAAGGTCCCGTATAGTTCAATGTTCCGTATAGTCTAAGGTTCCGTATAGTTCAAGGTTCCGTATAGTCCAAGGTTCCGTATAGTCCAAGGTTCCGTATAGTCCAAGGTCCCGTATAGTCCGAGGTTCCATATAGTCCAAGGTTACATACAGCCAGCCCTAGGTTCCGTATAGTCCAAGGTTCCGTATAGTCCAAGGTCCCGTATAGTCCAAGGTTCCGTATAGTTCAAGGTTCCGTATAGTCCGAGGTTCCGTATAGTCCAAGGTTCCGTATAGTCCAAGGTCCCGTATAGTTCAAGGTTCCGTATAATCCAAGGTTCCGTATAGTCCAAGGTCCCGTATAGTTCAAGGTTCCGTATAGTCCAAGGTTCCGTATAGTCCATGGTCCCGTATAGTTCAAGGTTCCGTATAGTCCAAGGTTCCGTATAGTCCAAGGTCCCGTATAGTTCAAGGTTCCGTATAGTCCAAGGTTCCGTATAGTCCAAG
>CABFOW010000551.1:189469-225486 GCA_902141385.1 Timema californicum
CAGGGTTAGTGAAGGTAGTTCAGTGGCATGTAGCAGTGCCGATCACAACAAAGCTTTGAGAAGGGACCTGACACAAGTAGCAGGGTTAGTGAAGGTAGTTCAGTGGCATGTAGCAGTGCCGATCCCCTTTCTCAAGGCTGTGTTCTCGACCGATTATTCGCAGTTTCGTTTGGAGCCCTCAATTTTGATAAAAGCAGCAAGTAATAATGTAAGGTAGGCCAACTCCAGACATTTCTGCTAAAACAAAAATGAAAGACTATACACGTCATTTCAAAACAGTATATTATACTTCTTCAAAATGGTTAACTGCATAAAAATCAAGAAACAGGCTGTATTGTTGGCCTTGTGTGTTGTTCGAAACAAATCAGCGAGTGTGAAATAATAACGGATTTTGTGATATCAGAAATTTTCACAAAACCAAGATGCGCCATGAAAAGACTCACTCACACCTATCCACAATAACTAAATTAAAAACTTTCAGGAAAACCAGAATAGATTTTCAACTGAGTGAGTAAAAAAGGTTAGACGATTTAAAACAATGCAGAGGTTGATTCAAACAGGGAACTAATGAAACGATTAATTGATGTGTGCTGTTTTTTGGCTAAACGAAAGCTGCCATTCAGAGGTCACGACGAACGGGAAGATTCCCTTAACCGGGGAAACTGCATTGAGCTAATTTAGTTACTTTCTAAATACGATAGTAAATTGGAGTTTCATCTCCAGATTAGGGGAGCGTTTAAAGGAACCTCCAACAAAATTCAAAACGACATAATTGAATGTGCTGGTGATGTAATTTTGGATAAGATTAAAGCCGGAAATCAATGGTGCATTTTTTCTAGCAATAATGTTGGACGAAACTACGGACATTGCAAAGCTCTCTCAACTTTCAACAGTCCTTCGATGTGTGAAAGATGGCCAAATATATGAAAGATTTATTGGTTTTTTAGATGTCAGCAGTGATCGCACTGCAATTATTTTAAGTGAGACATGTTTTTCGAATCCTTTCGAGTTTCAATTGTGAGCAAAACTTGTAGCACAAGCATATGATGGAGCCGCTACATTTTCTGGACTTTAAATTGTGTACAAACTCTTGTGAAAAAGAGGTGCCCAGGTGCACTCTTCATCGACTGTTATGCTCACAAACTCAATCTAGTTCTTTCACAGTCTGTGACTCATATAACAGAATGCAATATATTTTTAAGATATTGAGTGGCATTCCAAATTTTTTTTCACATCATCAAAACGCATTAACGCTCTTAATCAATCTGAGGTAAAGAAGCGGTTTCCAACACTTGCCAGTACGAGGTGGAATTATAATTCCAGAATTGTGAACACGGTGAATGAAAATAAAACAGAACTCATACAGTTTTTTGAGAATATTGCTGTAAATCCAGATAGTTGGGATACTGATGCTTTCGTGACTGCTAAAGGGTATGCGTCATCATTGAGAGATTTCGATTTCGCCTTTCTACTGAAGTTTTCAGCAACATTTTTTTCTCTCACCGACACATTATTCAAAATTCTTCAAACCAAAACTTTCGATGGGAAATACTGCATCGATATAGTAAAAGAGACTATTTCTCACCTCGAAGATGCTAGAAACGACTTTGAAGAGACGTATAGAAAATTATAAGATGATGACAACGAGGAAGCTTCTAAGAAGAGACTTAGAGAAGATGGCTCATTGAATCCAAGAAATAAATATGTGCGTATTTATAATGAACTTATTGGCAACATGGTTGGGCAAATGGAGCTGAGGTTTTAAGATCTTAATGAGCTGCAATTTATTGAACTGCTAGATTTAAAAATATTTCAAAGCTTCAAATCTCGATTTCCTGAAAGTTTATTTTTGTCACTTAGGTCAAGCTATGGTAGTCTTTTCAATTTTGGCAGTTTTAGGAGTGAATCAGTGTCAGTTTACAGACTATCAGACTTTTAAGACAAAACTGCGATTGAAATTATAAAGTTCCTGAAGGAAACAGACTTAGCAAAAGAAGCGTTCCAAGAAACATATAGATTATGTTGTTTGATATCAACAACACGAGTGAGCACATCCAATGTTGTTTGAACGTATTAAGACGACTGTGTGTAACACCCAGTGTGAGAATAGGCTCTCCACACTTTCTTTGGTGCCAGTTGAAAAAGGCTTGCTAGATGAACTGTAGAGTCAACAATCATTCTACGACGCTGTTATCGACAAATTCATTCAGAAAGGTGAAGAAGGATTGCACTAATATACAAATAAAGGTAAGATTCCACTATTAATTTTTTATTTAATTGTTTAATTATTTATGTGTTTATTTTTTTCCATGTTTTGGCTTTATTTATTTATGTATTTGTTTGTTTATTCCATGTCTAAATATTGTGAATCGGTTGGAGGGAGATAAATTGCCTACCCTATGACCTGTAAAAGTGCATTTGCTAAGTTAACATATTGTACATTATATGTAGAGTATTCCTCTTTAACCCCATAATGAAAGGTGTCTTCAAACCTAGTCCTCTTTGAGAAAAGTCACCGCACGCCACTGTATTAGAGTAATTATCATATGTGCGTATAACCTGAACAGTTATTAAGACGAGGTAATAAAAACACATACTGCTTATTTTTAAGTTTGACTTGTGTGGTAGCCTACTTCTGTGACCTCATGATCTAAAACGCTACTCTCACAATATACTAGACTGCTGATGACGGAAAGATCAAGGTTTGAATCTCGGTCGGGTGTACTGAAGAGGATTTTTCCAAAGTGGTTTTCCACTCTCCCTCCTCACAAATGCGGTTACACTTCCTCTAAAAATAACATTTTTCATCCCTAAAACCACTATCGTGATTAGTACATGAGCGTATAACCCGAACGGGTATCAAGGCGTAGTGCTAAAACAACTTGTTTGGTGATATTCCTGCGGGCTTAAACTGTTTCTACTTTATGGTTGGGTTTTTACCGCTCATCCTGTCGGTCGACTGAGTTCTAATTACTGTAACGATGGACATCACCTTCTAAAATACTAAATACCTCCACATTTATTTGTATAACTTCTTAATTTTGCGGACACAGAAAGACTATTCGTAAATATCAGTTGGGCTCAGCCTATTTCCAAATGTTTCTTGAACAATCGAGCCGAGTGTCAATATTCCTCCGGCCCTTCTATGATATTTTCTTTTAAGTTTTATTTTTTTCCAGTTTTTCATCACTTAATTGCATTAGCCAATAATGGCTGTTACCGTTGATTTCCCGTACCTACATAATTGTGTGGTTTAACTTGAGAATTTTAAACTCCTTCCACAGCTGAGAGTATTTAATACTTTTCTGAATGATTGTTGTCCTATAAGAATGTGAATTAGTTGGTCAACATAACCAGGTCATCCCCCAACAGTAAGGCCTTTCTTCCAAATGGAAAATGAGTATTTAATCGGAGTCATGGTTGACTCATCCGGTACTAGCAGTTTGCCTCTGATGATGTTTGCATCATTCAATGTCTTCCTAAAGCATGTTTTTGTTCTGCAATCAACATCAAATACATTCCGCTGCAAACATGTTCTTCCTTGTTCATATCCGACATATCTTTGATGGTTTCCGGAAGGTGATGTGGAGGCTTTCTTTACTCAAATTATTTCCAATTTTTGCCTTGTGGTATCAATATATTTTGTACATCTCAGAGAGCCAAATTCTTACAATCACAATATCAGGGAGTACGCTTATCGATTTTCCTAGTAAAGTCATCTGTGAAGATAACAAAGAAAGCTCATCCCAGCTTCTTAGCCTCGACCGATAAGCCAAGTACACAGATGGAGGTGAAAATATGCAAGAGAAGATATGGCCTTTTCACTATAACAGCTTCTTTCTATCAATGTTTCCTCCCACTCTTTTTCAGTTTTAAAATGTATTTAATGAGAGTAGTCATTAATGTGTCTGAAATTTGAATACATGCTATGTATGTAAATGTAAGCTTAAATTAAATAAGCATGTTGGACGCTACGGCCAGGGACAGTCTAGCGTTAGAAACGCTGCGACAAAGTTGCTCTAGTGCAGCGGTTATCAACATTTCTCGATCCGAGAACCCCTTTCACAAACACCTGAGTTGAACGAACCCCCTGATAAATATCCATAGCCAAGTTCTTAATTGTATACCTAATTGGTGATCTGTTGTGAATGTGGGTAATGCCAGGCCTCCACCGTGGTTCGGATCCCACCTTAAACTGCAGGTCCTCTATTTCATCTCACAATCACCCTACCATTACACATTAGCGTAAATGCGTATAACTCGAACGGGTAGTAAGACGCGGTGCTATTAATAATAATAATATACATAATTTTTACGAAGTTTAGTTATTAATTATAATCAAAATGTTTAATACCTTTGAATTAAACTACTATAGCTCCGGTAGGTACTTTGGGATACCCTGCCAAATATAATGGAATAATATTAGAATTACTTAAGTACAAGTTCAAATAATACAATAAATTATTTAAAAAATTAAAACTTAAACTAAGTAAGCAAAGTAATGTAGCAACGTTTTCTTATCTTTACTGTCACACTATTATCACATTTCAGTATTTTTTTAAAGTGGTATTGGAAATTGCTGCTTTGACATAACTGAAAATCACAAAATTCCATGCCAATTAAAGTTTCAAAATTGTAACAAGTTTTAACAGCTACTCACGTCTTCACGTGACCTAGTGAGAAGGATGCGCTTGCTTTGGATGGCACAGAGCTTTAAAGTCAGGAAACACAGAAGATAAATAAAGTCTCAAGTCCCATTCAACATTTAGCCTGGCTCTGCACATATTTTTTAAAATAGGCATATGAAGAAAAAGATTTCTCGCTCAAATACGTTGAAGAAAATGCTAACAAAGCTGCAATAGCTTTAGTCGCTAACACTTGGAACTTCTCCTTTAAATTTAACCAGAAAACAATTAATGACTAAGATTTATAGCTTTCCTTTATTTCAAAATTAGTGGAAATTTCAAGGAGCTGCTCTTTTTCACTCACGCTTAATGTGGAGAGTTCCAAAACTGCTGTCTCTTCCAACGGATGGCGAATCCAGTTGTTATTATTGGATATAGCTGGGAAATATTCTCTTAATGTTTTTACAAGTCCTTTCAAGTGTTCTATATCCATGTTTTTAACATGTTCTTCCAAAGAAAGATGATTTTCTACAATAAAGTCATGAAGGGTATCAAAACATTCCGTTTGATTGCTAATTAAACACCTTTCACAAAAGTTAATTTTTTTTATGTGCAATTCGAAACAGTCTTGCACAGTAAAAATGTTTAAATTCGACCCCTGAAGATAGAGGTTTAAACAGTTAATTTTCGAGAAAATTTCAGCTAAATAGGCAAAAGGTTGGAGCCACATTTTGATATTGCATGCACTTGAGTTTGTGGAAGGGATGGATGGTAAGAAAAACGAAAACTTCGTGTTTAAGCTCAAACAATCTTGTAAGAGTTCTACCTCGAGATAACCACCTGACTTCACTGTGAGACAATAAAAAGTTGTAAATGTTTCCCATTTCCTCACAAAGCGCTGCAAAACTCCGCCATTACAGAAATATGTTGTTGAACCCCACAGTTTGGGAACCGCTGCTCTTGGAGCCGTATACACGGTGACTGCATCCATTCTTGACAACTAATTATTTGTGAACGAAGTGTATCATAGAAATGCACTGTGGAATTCAAAGAACACAAACTATGCACACAGGGATGACAAGAGAGAACTGTGTATGGAGGTAGCTGCTGCTGTTTTCCAGACTGCTTCTAAACATCTTCTTTTCTGTTGAAACATAGCAAATAAAAACTCTCTGCACTCATTCTTTAGTAATCTAAAAGTGTATCTGGACGTTCACGTAGTTTGATGAACCAAGTAAAGGACAGCCTGAAGCTGTTTATTGACTGCACACTATAGTTCCGAACTTTCTTCTTTTTCGAATGACTCGATACAGCTAGAGCGAGCAGTAAATCATCTTAACTCATTGTCGAAATTGTCCCTGTCGAAAGAGCCCGAGGTAACTGTGTTTGATACGACAGCGTGTCACCATCTAGCGGCCAGCCGTGCTTTCATTATATTCGCAGCGTTTCTGTCGCAGCATCCGGAACACTAGCCTGTCCTCGGCCTACCTGTGTGAGTTTTGTTTGTCAAACACTTTTTTTATTCACGAACATGATTATGAAACAACAAAGCTATAAGCACAGGTCACTCACTCTATTATCATTTGCAGTTTCTTTTTGGATTTGGCATTGGATTTCTATTATAATTTCTCCTTGCTTTTGAAATCCAAATAACATGTCTACGGATTGTAATTAATATTATTAAATAAGTAACTTTTTTTATAAATAATTTTTAGTCAACTTTTGAATTTGAAAGTTTCATGCACCTTTTGAGTGGGTCCTTTACAATTTTATAGATAATTGTCTGGTTTCTATTTCATTGAGAATTACTAACAATTCTCTGAACATATATACATCCATACAGACACCATTGGACTTTTATTGATATAGATAGTAGACAAATGGTAGCTCAAAATCGACCATGTATTAAAAAGTGATAATAGTATTTTATATTTAAAACCTGACCGATTCCTTTAGAAATTGACCCTCCGAGCTCTATTATAGTGATGTTCGTATTTTTTTAATGAAAGCTTACACACACAGGAAATATAAAACAAATATTCAAAACTATTCAAAGGAGGACATATTTAATTTGATATTGAAATTATATTAGGAATATATAATATACCCATACAGGATGCCTAAAAAAAGCCAGATGGGTACACATTCTTACAGCCCACAGCTAATGATTTTTTTTTGTTTTGTTTTAGGTGTAGTCCATTATAAATTATGGCTGGAAGAAGATTAAGTTTTGAAGAAAGGAAATTCATTATAAAGTGCTATTGGAAGTGTGAGAACATTGTGTAAGTGCATGGATGTTTCAGAAGGAAGTTTTATTTAAATAGATCCACCAACGTTGTTTACGATTCCCCGTATTAGAGATAAGTTTGAAGCAGACGGAACTGTTCGAGACGTCCACAAAAATCGTTCCAGAACACAGAAGACATCCACAAACACAACACAAATAGGAGCGGTTATGGTAGCGGACAGTTGAAAGGTTACATTCCAACTTTGGTCCATACCTTCAATGTTGACTACCCTGACCGAATAGTTAAATTATGTGAGTTGTAGTACCTGTCAAAATATTTAGAACACCCAAAATTTTCTTTGGGATGGTGCGGCACAATTAGTCTCCATAATTTCCACTACTGGACAACGGAGAAGCCGTAGTTGTAGAGACACACCATGTGAATTTACCAGGAGTTGCAGTGTTGTGTGGATTGTCAGCATTGGGCCTAATTGGACCATTCTTTTTTGACAACACTATAACTGCGCCATTTATTTGAACTTTCTACAAGATTATTATTTTTTTAGCACCGCGTCTTACTAGCCGTTCGGGTTATATGCACAGCTGCTACAAGATTCTGTCATGCCACGCATTTGCGAGATATTTGCCGATGAAGAGGACTTTTATTTTCAGCAAGATGGAGCCCCTCCCCACTACCATCATGATGTAAGGACTTATCTTGATGAAAATTTGCCGAACAAATGGCTTGGGCAAGGAGGTAGCATTGTGTACCTCTCTTTTTCACCAAACCTCAGGTCATTGGACTTTTTATAATGGAGATATCTATAAGAGAATGCTTAGCGTGCAAAACCGACCACAGTAAGTTAAATGAAAGCAGCCATTGAAAAAGAATCGCTCATATCCCAAGTGAGTTGTTTCATGGTGTTTGACACCCTGTAGAATGACGTTGTCCACAGGGGCTAGACCAGGACGGCTCCCAGTTTGAACAGAGGGTATAGACCATAGTAATTATACGTGTGACCCACCTCGGTGGCGTAGTTGGCTAACGCGCTTGTCGTGTTGAGCTCGACCGCTGAGGACGAGGAGATCGAGGTTCGAATCTCGGTCGGGTGAACTGGGGGTGGTTTTTACTAAATGGTTTTCCACTCTCTCTCTCTCTTCACGAAAATGCGGGTTCACTTTCTCTAATTCAACCTTCCTCCCAATCCATTAGAGTAATTAGTACTTAAAGCGTATAACCCGAACGGGTAGTAAGACGCGGTGCTAAATATTATTATTATTAATTATACGTGTGCCTCTTGCCTTTAAATTATAAATCTTAATGACCTTAATTGCTAACTATATTAATAAATACTTTTAAAGTGTACACACTTGTTTGAGACACTCTATTAATTGAATTTCCAATTTATATCTATATATTATAAAGGCTACAGATGAAAATTTCTGTGCAGAATTGACACATGTGACGTCAATAGGTCAGCTAGTAATGGTATAGACTAGAGCTGATATTTCATATTTATTTAACATGGTGATATTGAACTCTATTTTGTAATCCACATACGACTTACACACTTATTTAGCTTAGAGCCCCATTAATTAACCCTTAGCTTTCAACCCTAGTCGGTCAAATATATTTAATAGTCTTAGTAAAAGAACGCAACATCCTTAAAGTTAGAGTAGGATTATGATAAGGAAAAAACCTCCATGGCATTAGCCCGCAATCGATCCACATACCGATCAAGATATGTTGGCGAAGATAGTGAAAACTCTGCGGATATAGGGTGTCATGTGGTCAAAACGACGAGCCATTAATTTACGATAAGAAAAGCTTTTAAAAAATACAAACATGTTTTTTGTGGTCGACATTCAAAAAAATAGCATAATGGTTTACCAAAGAGCGTAAATGAAATAATCGCCTATTATAGAGATATAGTGAATAAATGAGCATCATGGTTTCCAAGTAGCATTACGGTTCACAAACATATGCCGACAAAAGTTGTTTATTTTAATTATCATGTCGCTCCTGGTTCATGTTATTATTATTATTATTATTAGCACCGCGTCTTACTACCCGTTCGGGCTATACGCACTCACGCTAATGTGTAATGGTAGGGTGATTGTGAGATGAAATGAAGGACCTACAGTTTAACGTGGAATCCGAACCACGGTGGAGGCCTGGCATTCCCCACATTCACAAGATGTCTTGTCAGAGGTGAAGGAAGGGTTTGGTAATCAGATAAATCTGTGCCGGGACCGAGGATTGAACCCCAGCCGCTAGCATAGAAGTCCGACACCTTACCCCTAGACCGTCAGGTCACCCTGGTCCATGTATAGGTGCAAGCTTAGACTTCGATTTTTAGCCATGTAATCCTACCGCTATGGATCCACCTTACTTTTAGCGTTTTTTAGTTTTATGATTTTTTCATCTGCCTATAGGCTACGAAATTAAAACTTCCTACCATAAAGAATTAGAAAAAAATGATTTAGCAATTTTAATGCCCTACCTTTCATCCATTTCCAGGCCCCCCATTCTGAAAGTCCAAATTTTCCAACTTTGATGATATCTGGGGTGTTCCTTTAACTAAATTTCCAAATTTAAATTCTTTTCAATAATAAGTTGTGTATTTTGTAGTTTTGGAGAGATTTCAAGCTACTCCTCCCCTTTAACAACCATTTTTGGTTTTCACATTCTCATTTTGAAATTTTAACACTTATTTGGTTACCTGGTATGGCTATTTTACGTACCTGCCAAACTTCAATTTTCAATCACACAGAAAAACGTGTTCCACATAAGTTATGTTGATTTGGAGTTATTCCATTTCCCATGCTACCATTTATTTGGACATCACTCGGTTATCTGAGAAGATATATTCACGTACGGGCTCAATTTCAATTTTATTTCACCGTGAAGTATTTGTTCTAACAATTTATGAAATTTTGAGCCTCATTTCTTGGAACTAGTTTTGAAATTTCAAATTTTCAGTATTTTTTTATTTTTGATAATTTATAGCAGCCGTACTAACTGATTACAAGTGTTTAGATTTTCAACCACACTTAATAAGTATTTTCTACTAGTTTTTGAAAATCTTCGCCCTCCTTCAACACAGATCTTGATATTAATTTTTTTTAATCATCCTTTTCTAGTTACTTGCTAAATTTATATTTTCTACCATACCTAAAAGTGTTTTCCCTTATAAGATTTGAAATTTCTTCTCATCGCCCATTTCACTGACTCCATTACTACCCCCTCGCATTTTGTAATTTTAATAATTCTGTGCTTTTGGAGTGGTCTTTTTAGTATCTCACAAAATTTTACTTGTTTACCAAATCAATAAGGGGTTGATGATTTTATTTTTGTAAACTTACAGTCCTGAACATTCTTCGTACCCCAAATTTAAATTTTATTTTCCTTCATTTTTAAATTTAAGAATGCTAGACCTTCATTGTAACATAAGGTGGTCCTTACACCTTCCTAACAAATTTCAATCTTCTACAACATCTTTATGGAAATTTCAAATTCCCCTAATTTTTAACCAACCCCCACTCATAAATATATTACTAGTATCACTAATTTTATGAATTGGAGGGATCCTCACTGGCGTGCTTAGACATTTCCATTAGGGGGCGGGGGGATTTGGATTTTACCAAACTCCCTCCCTTTCTCTATTTTTACACCAAAAATCTAATGTTCATATTGTATAAATAATATTCTCACCCCCTAAATCTCTTCATATATAAAGACAAAATATCTGACTCAATCCCTCACGGGTGCATCCCCGTATCTCCCGAACCCTCGTAGACATCCGATAAGAAGGGTCTTTGCAAAATGTCAGCCCCTAAAGGGGTAAAACAGAGGTAGGAACATTTTCAAAGTTATAACTTAATCTTCCAAACAGTTTAAGTTGGAATTATGAAATTTTGCAGGGAAGTTTTTTTTAGGTAACAGCTTAGAAATGTTTATGAATTTTTTGAAATTTAACTCTTAGGAGGGTAAAACTGGAAGGATTTAGTTTTTTAAATAGTATCAACATGTAAAATGAATCGAAATCCACGTGAAGTACGGACTATTGGCTTGTCTAATATACTTCCATCATAGACTCTGCCTTAAAATATGAGTGAAGAATAACCCTGGGCACGGGACGACTCTTGGATGACTCTGTGGTTAGAGCAGTGGCGTACTAAGCCAAAGGTCCCGGTTTAGATTCCCGTGTCCAGGTGGCATTTTTTAATTTTCAGAATATAATATAAACATTCTAAAATACTTTAAATACAAATATACACATTACTTATTAAAATATTTTATTTACAAATAATTAATAATGTAGCTAGTATTGCTATAATTCATTATCTAACCACCCGTTCTTGGACGGGAATATTCTATAACACGTATCTATATCTCGAAACCTTCCAAAGGTGCTCCAATGAAATTACGACAAGTATAAGCTGAGAAAAGGTCCAAAAAGTAAAGTTCTTTAGGCACCATCTTGAAACAAAATGGCGGCGGTGGATATCAATAACCAGCCCAAGTGTTAATCGGACGTTCGAGCTATGTCCATTTCCTTTCAACATAATCAGTTTAGTGTTTTTTCCATTAAAGGGTAACAGACATACAGCTCATTCTTCTATACTACAATATTGTTTTGTTTCCAACCCATTTTTTAATTTATTTAAAAAATTTAATCAAACATTTAAAATGAAATATTTAAATTTAAGTTATCTGCGTGCTGTATAATTATATCGCGCATTGCTCATAACAGACAAACAAATTCTTCATTTTATAAATACATACGAATTCGGAATATGGCAGAATTATAAAAAGCATTCACACAAATATAACCACTATCATAAATGGATTCACAGACACAAATTACATTCTAATTACACTAAGCTTTAGAGCTTTTCAATCATTAGATCAACGTCCAAATTTGTCACAGGGGTTTGTTTAATATATGGAAGCATAAACTTATCCAGGTGGTCCTGAATCATTATAGATAAAAGTTTACTCTTGATCTACCTAAATCAGTTTAGAAAAAGCTCAGTCACAAGAGGTACCTACTAGTTACATGAGTCATGGTAACGTCTTTGGTAGCCTTCATAAATATATTCTCCACATCATTGGTCTGGAACTAGTCCAACAAGTGTACCACAACACGCATCTTTGTTACATTATTTTAGAAACCTTATTTCTACTTTTAATTCCTTAAAATAAAGGCCAAAATTCTTGAAAAAAGCAAATTATGCCAGTGTAAATTTTAAATTTCTTATTTTAGGTTGTAAAATTTTTTTTGGTCAAGTACTATCTTGAAATAAGGAATTGACACATTTATATCAATTTCATTTTTCTTTATTTCAGCAACGCGTTTGTGTTCCGAGCTATCAAGCATCAAACCACTGGATTTTGTTTAACCGCCGGTATTTTAAACTTATTTTCTTCCCGTGTCTTTAAAGTTCTACTGTAAGCCTCATCGAAAAAAGTATCATCAGCACGCTGTGCATGATTGTCAAGAGATTCATTTAATACTCTTAAGGTTCTTTGTCGACCATGAGAAGCTTCATAAGAATGCTAGTCCATTTAAATTATATTTATGAAAGTTTGGTGGTTTTATTCCTTTCCAGAACAGTGTGCACGACAGCAAATAACTGGAAAAATGCAAGAATAGACAAAACTCCAGATTTAAAGAATGTGCAATGCAATATACCGTATATACAAATATAGTTTGATTGGCCATAATGAGCCCACTATTTTTATGTATTTTATTTATTTGAGGTATTAACGTGCACGTTCTGAACCCATTTATTACATCAGCACACGAGCATGTCTATGAGCGAGAGCAAAAGATGGCGGGAAAGGTATTTTCACATACCCTCCAGGTTTCTTATATGTACTATATTTGGCAGACTTAAATTCCATCAACCTCGGCTGGTTTTGAATCCACAAACATTGGGTCCTGAGGCGAGAATTTTACCCCAAGACCACCGACGTCGACCAAGGTGCATTATCAAAACGCACCGGCATCACAGATAATCGGGTCAATATGGAATTTTCCATTATTATTTTTAAAGTGTTGAAAATGGTTTTTGTATTATTACATTGCTGATTTATTTTGATCGTCATCGATGGAGATACGAGTAGTGTAAGTGGGACCTTTATAGTGTTTAGAATAGGAATGGGGGTATCATCAGCCGAAACAAGATACGTTTGAACGACTTGGACTCCCAAGCCAGAGGGTTGGAAGCCAGGTATTATTCGAGTGGGTCCTGCTCCAAAGAATGGTTGAAATTTGTCTAACATTTGAAGCTGTTTATAGTGGTTATCCTCTGGATATTTACTTTTTAAAATTAGACGTTTCTAAAAGCTATTTAGAGGCGTCATTTTCAGGATTTAAAAAAATACACGATGCCTCTAAAACCATTTAGAATGCTCCAGATCTTCTATCACACTTAAAAGTTATTTTTCTCTTTATACAACCCTTTCTTATTTCCCGGATTCTCATTAAAAAAACTCAAGTTTTCGAACTTCTCTCTACCTACCCACCAAATTTTCATTTTACGCCCCATCTAAAAATGGTTTTTAACTTTGACCTTCCCCTCCCCCTTAATTTGGCGGAGCCCCATTTTAAAATTTACCATTTTAAACATTTTCTGGTTATATGGGGCAAAGCCTATACCTTTCAGCCAAATTCTAGATTTCCAACTCTCCTAAAAGTGGCTTGCCTTTTTTGGGCACTCACACGCACTTTCTGCTTTTAATATATAGTTGCAAACCCGTTCTCAAATTGTGCAATACTTAGGTAAAAATAGAAACATTATAATTTTCTTTAGTAAATAATTTGCCAAAACTAAAGAAAATAAAGTTTTCTCTCGAACGAAAAAAAAAAGAGATGTAAATTTTAGTTTTAAATAATATTTATTTAAAAATGGAAACCTTATAACATAGGCTAATTGAGGCATTTTTACAAAGTGTTAAAGTAAACCTCAGTATAGACAACATTATTTGTTACAATTTTGTCTGATGGCAAAATATTTTGTTCGCCTCCTTCTCATTCCTCGATAAAGATCTTGGCTCCATTAGTAGCGTCTGGGAGTGAGGAAGGCTGGAGGGGTTTGTGGAAGGAATTTTTCGGGTAATGTCTCAAGGGATTACCTCCCCCCCCCCTCCAGGAGATGGGCCTCATAGCCACAGTGGCTTTAGATGCTTCAGGTGGTGGGGGAAGGGCGTGGGGCGGTGGAGGATGGACTCTTGGTAAAAATGGTAATTTTAATAGCGATTGCCCATCTTAACGTTAAAACCTTTCTATTAAAGTCCTCATTTGTAAAGTTAGATCCATAAAATAGGTCAATATTGGGTCAACTTCGGTGGCCTTGGTGTAAAGTGCTCGCTTCAGGACCCGTTGTCTGTGGGTTCAAACCAACCTGTGTTGACGGATTATTCTTGAGCTATAAAATCCTGATATAATCAGTCGATTAAGAAAGTGCGCATTAAATACCTCTAATCAATAAAAATAAGTGTCGATATTGGCTCCAATAAGAATATATACTTTCCTATTTAGAGGTGAACTTATAATAATATCTTGAATTCGAATCTTAAATTTTCTTTAGAGACTCGAATCCTAATTCGAATACACGAATTTTTTTAAAAATGTACAATTTTAATTAAAGTGAAAAAATAAATAAATTTGAATTAAAAAAATTGTTTAAATCTAACTACCATTGTCAAATTATAATTTGTTACTCATGTTTTTACCTCATAAACCAAAATAGAAGAATTTCTTAGTAAGTGAACTATATCAATACAACTTTGTCCTTTTTGTGAGGTTGTTTTTCTTCCAAATATACAAGTCTATATAATTCTTTTTATCAAATGCTTAAAATTGTAATATTAGACATAGGTCAAAGTCTTGGTTGTATTTGAGAATTATTTAAATAATTTTTATGAATCTAGAATCTCTCTAATACTATATGATTCGAGCTTCACATTGCTAATATATTTAAGATTAAAGCAGTTTTACACCTAGTTTTAAATATGTTGATAGGGCAAGTAATCTATACCCCACCTAACCCTCCCCCTAATCACTTTTCTCCTCTACCCAAATGAACCAAGAAGAACTATACCCTGATTTTGGTTGGAATAACAGTAGAGAAATTTCAAACATATTTCTTTGTGACCAATATTAATAACACTCGATTTTACTTTTTTGGTACTATTGGTATAGATAATATCTATAAAAAGTGACGGCAGATAGCATGTATTGATGTATGAAAATATTAAATTAGTTTTAGTCATTCTAGTAACTAGCTTCTACTGCAAAACTCAGAATATACAAAACCATAATTTTACCGGTTGTTCTCTTTGGGTGCGAAACATGGCCTCTTACCTTAAATGACGAAAAAAAAATTTAGAGTGTTCTAAAACAAGGTGCTTAGGAAGATATTTGGTCAAAAATGGATGAAGATATTGGGGAGGGGAGGAGGCTACATATTGACGAGCTTCATACCCTGTACTCCTCACCAGATATTGTTAGGTTGATAACATCTCGCAGGTTATGATGGGCAGGTCATGCAGCGTGGATGGGGGAAGTATCTAGAAACGCGTTCAAGGTATTGAATGGCAAACGCAATGGGAAGAGACCACTGGGAAGACCTAGATGCAGATGGGAGAATAACATTTGGATACACCTGAGAGAGACAGGGTGTAATGATATAGAATGGATAGAATTAGCTAAATATAGGGAGAGGTGGCGTACTTTTGTAAATGCGGTAATGAAATTTCTGTAAGTAAGTAGCCTCTACTGTTCTTCCTACCGAAATCAGATTATAGGTGCAAACGTATTGTAAATTGCAAAACAATCATAGTCTACAGTCAACAAAAATGATTTACCTGCTCTCAGCTGATATGTTTTTATATCTATTGTATCTACTTATCACATTTTTTTTTGTTCATAGCATATTACAATATAGGATATCCGAATATTTACACTAATGTGTAAGGGTTGGACCAGGTTAAGTAAAGAGAAAATGTACTTACATTTGAGTGGAGGAGGAGTGGTGGGATGCAGGAAAAAACAACACTACAATGCAGCCAGGCTGGATTCAAGCCAAGACTTTCCAATTACAAGAAAACTAGACCAGATGAGTCCAATATCTCGGCCCACACGTCTACAACTGTATTGTTTTTAATAAAACTGTGGTTAACTAGCCTATTACTTAAATATACACAATTTTTAAATGGGTGGAGGGGTTTTATGACAAGGACCTATTTTCTCTCAAATGTATATGTTACTTTACCTAGCAACTTAGTTGAAATAAATTATAGTAATTTGAAACTACGTTCATCGGTGAACACGTGGACTAAAGCGCCAACACATTATGAATTGTTTTCCCACTGACAGGGAGGTTGGAGCTCGAATACCAGCTGGTTGTATTGAGGTAGTTTTATTTTTAAATGGGTTACTCACTCTTTCTCCCTGAAAATTAGGGTAAATTTACTTTACATTTTCCCTTCCTTACCCCTACCCTTTTAGTAATTAAATTCAGATATCTTGAATAGTTACCAATACGTGGTGGATGAAAAAATAACTTGGAAGAAGGTATGGTACAGTTATATTTGTTATAGGAAGAGCCTTATCTAACAGCAAGAAAATTTACTAGATCTACTTTCACGTATTCATACATCACGTAATGTGATCTGCAGCTGTTACTTCTGCTAGATATTATCATCAGTACTTATAAAATAACACAATATACTATTAGAGTGATACTAATGTTGACCGCAGGATAGCACATTTTTATTTTCTAAAATTTCTTCCCACCAGAATTTTACTATAGCTCTTGTAACCTTCTGAAACTATAGTAAGGTTTCGGCTGGAAGGACTTTCTAGAAAATACAAACACCTTTTTATTGCAGTCAAAATTGATAAAAATAATATTATTTTATTAGTAGTAGTAGTATTATTATTTTACCAGTAAGCCCTTACGAAACTTTCGCACATTCAACCTTCCCCCCCCCCCCTCCTCCACCAAAAAAGATTTATTCTTTGGTTGTGTTGTTGAAATTAAATACTCAGCGAAGTGTATACACAAAATAGCGAAGAGAGTCTATTTTAGGAAATTAATACACACATAGTGTTAGACTTTTCTTTTAACTTGTATTTTAAACAAACAATATGTTTTAACGGAAACTGAATATGCTATGTCAGAAGTCGGTAAAAAAAATGCTATCCACTGATACCGTATTCATCGCTGTAGGCTTTGTATTAGTTGAGAAAAAGGGATGTCGACAACAAATAATATATAGGATATGTATTTGTAATTTATATGAAAAGTGACAGTTGTAGATCACATGGCTTGGCGTATGAATTTATTAAAGCAGTGGTATTAAACTTTTTTTTTGTCTGCGTACCCCCAGATAGAATTTCTCTTAAACTTTGTACCCACAAAGTGGTTGGTGGATAATACATGTTATTCATATTCTATAATCTACATCTAGGAGAGAGAGAGAGAGTGAGAGAGTGAGAGAGAGATATGGAAAGAGATGGAGAGTGAAACAAAAATAAAAATGATGCTCCCATATCCAGATCTTTTGTGGCTAGCTCTAAATATGGCCTTGATAATTCGGCGTTTATCATTAAATTATATATAAATAATACATTTTACGTACCCCCAAGATGTCTTTATGTACCCCCGGGGCTATGTGTACCCCAGGTTGAACACATCTGTATTAAAGTAGTTATGGTAACTTTTGTATCAGTTACAATCCTTTATACCAGAATACTGCTATACCTCTCTACCACGATTCTACTAAAGATTACTTTATATCCTGTCTAGGATTCGAACCCGGCTCTCCTAGACCTTGACCGGAGCTCAACGTCTAGACTATGGTACTCACGGATGTGTTATTAAAAGCAAAAAGAATGATAGCTGTTCGTTAGATCCAAGTCGTAAATTGAACGAGATACATGTTGGCCTCCCACCTTCACTCGATTACATTAAAACCTTTACTGTGTACCAGGGCTGTGTAAAAAGTATCGAGACCTTATTAATATCGATACTTCACTTTCCATTCCATTAACTTTTTACTCGATACTTTTGTTACGAAATTCGATATTATGAGCACTTAAACTCTGGTTTCGGATGGAATAATAATTTAAATAAATTAATTATAATAGGTACTAAACATGCACTTTCTGAATCTACAGTTTATGTCAATACACGACTAATTGAGATGGGTCGAATACTATATTTCTCGAATCCAAATCTTAGAAAAATTTATTTCGAATCATTAATCCAAATTAGAATCCTCGGATCATTAAAAATGTAATTATTATTATTAGCACCGCGTCTTACTACCCATTCGGGTTATACGTACTTACGCTAATGTGTAATGGTAGGGTGATTGTGAGATGAAATGGAGGACCTACAGTTTAACGGGGAATCCGAACCACGGTGGAGGCCTGGCTTTCTTCACATTCACAAGATGTCTTGTCAGAGGTGAAGGAAGGGTTTGGTAATCAGATAAATCTGTGGCGGGACCGAGGTTTGAACCCCAGCCGCCAGAAAAATGTAATAAAAAATAAAGTTGTTTAAGCCTGGTGCAACTGACAACTGTTTTTTTATCATGTCCAATACTTCATNATGTAATTCCTCCTACAAATTGCTTAAAGCTGTTATTTGAAGTCAATGTTTTCATTATATTTTAGATACGTTTTTGAGATTTTTACGAATTTCGATTCTTTTGAATACTATAGGATTCGAGGAATCGAGAATTCAACCGTTCCATCTCAAATTTTAAACTATCTTAAATCTAGAAGAGACACAACACAGAGCCCCCCTAGATGTTAATTTATCACCATAAAAAAGGAAACCTTAATTTCACTTATGATACATTTTTTGTCCATGCTGGGAATCAAACCCGGGACTCTCATCTAGGTACGTAGACACGCTACCGACTGAGATCGTGTCAGACAGTTTATTTAGTAATGATGCGTTTGTATTTACTAATGTTATATTTTTAAACCCACAAAGTGAGAGCTTGGCTATAAGTTCCTGATACTTCTTGGAAAATGTTCCCAGCACATAACTACGATCTAACTTACAATATTATTATTATTATTATATTATATATTTTAAATGATTTAGTACCAGGTAAGGCAAAATTTATATTATATTCCAATAGATGTGTTTACTGTTAATAGATAAGTACGCACATTCTAAGCATATAGTAGGTGACCTGGTGGTCTAGGCTAGGGTTAAGGTGTCAGACTTCTATGCTGGCGGCCGGGGTTCAATCCTCGGTCCCAGCAAAGATTTATCTGTTTACCAAACCCCTCCTTCACCTCTGACAAGACATCTTGTGAATATGGGGAATGCCAGGCCTCCACCGTGGTTCGGCTTCCACGTTAAACTGTAGGTCCTCCATTTCATCTTACAATCACCCTACCATTACACATTAGTGTAGGTGCGTATAGCCCGACCGGGTAGTAATAAGGGGTGCTAATAATAATAATTAAATAAACATATAATATTTATAAAAACATAAGCATTTCATTGCGTAACAGCCACTAAAAACATTTATTCAGATGTAAATTCCTGTTTATTATTTCCATTCCTAATGTCATCGATAATTTAATAAATGAATAGTGTGTCAATATATTTCCTAGAGCACATCCCGATTCTCTATCGTTACCCCCAGATTCCCCCTAGGTAGGCGCTCTATTGTCAACACTCGCTAGTAACTCAAAGCCGTCAGCTGCCAGTCAGCACCAAAGAAGTCATGAGGCTACTGCAGCCATTCTCCGCGTATCAAGTTTTATTGATCTGAAATCAGTGGTCGCAGGGTATAATGCGTTACTACCAGCAACGGGCAGATATTTGGTGTTTGAACCCCGATTGGGTGTACTGAGTTTTTATTAAATTGTTATCACTCCTACCCCGCCCCCTCCTTTTCCACACAATGCACGTAAACGTAGGTACATTTCCTCTAAATTCTCCCTTCCTCATTCCTAATCCATAAGTATTAATACGTGGATAGTCTAAAAGTATAAAAACACACACAAAGTTTTTTTTTAAATCACCGCGTCCTATTACCTGTTATTATTATTATTATTATTATTATTATTATTATTATTAGCACCGCGTCTTACTACCCATTCAGGTTATAAGCACTTACGCTAATGTGTAATGGTAGGGTGATTGTGAGATGAAATGGAGGACCTACAGTTTAACGTGGAAATCCGAACCACGGTGGAGGCCTGGCATTCCCCACATTCACGTCTTATCAAGGGTGAAGGAAGGGTTTGGCGATCAGATAAATCTGTGTCGGTACCGAGGATTGAACCCCGGACCCCCAGTACAAAGTTCGACACCTTATCCCTAGACCACCAGGTCACCTTTACTACCTGTTCAGGTATACTTACGATTGTATATAATAATAATTACTCCAAGGAGGTATGGATAGTAAAGGAAGCGTTTTAAATGTATTCTAGAAGCATTTGCCTGGAAAGAGAGTGAGAAATCATTTAGGAAAAACTCACTCTCAGTAGATCTGACCGGAATTCAAACCCCGATCTCCCCATCATTAACAGACCAGCACTCGGCCACTGAAGCGGATAAAAAACCAGGTTTTATTTTGCACCACGTCTTACTACCTATCCGGGCTATCCGAGAATTCACACTATTCATTTATAAATGAAGAGAGAAGAGTATGAGTGAAAATGTACTTGCATTTGCATGGAGAGTTAGATCTGTAAGCAATTTAGAAAAACTACCCTCACTACACTCGCGAGGGTTTCGAACCTCAACCTCCCCGACGCAGATATAGCCTACTAGACCAGATGATTTTTTTTTATCAACGCGTCTTACTATCTATTTGATTGATACACTTATGTACTAATTAGGTTAATGAGTTAAGGATGAGGAAGGTTGAATTTAGTAAAAGTTTAACCACAATTGCGTGGAGGAAGAGTGAAAAACAATTTTGAGAAACCATGCTCAGAACATCCGACCGGGATTCGAACCCCAATCTCCCTGTCATCAGCAGTTTAGTATAGCCTAGCACTAGACTGACGCCTCAGACCATGTGGCCAACGACGCATGTTGGACGGGGTTGACAACTTAGCCAGCGAGTCCGGGACCCCGATAAAGGAGTCATCTACACTTCTAGAGGACCCTGGTTAGATTTCTCGGGGTTCCGACACAAGATATAAACTACTCGTATTTGTATAGGTTTCGTGCACATCCAGCTAACCAGCTATCTTGGTGCTAGGGCTGAGTTTGTAACCCGCACCGGTGGCCACGGGGTCTAGGATGTCAGTACACAAAATACCTAACTGCTGACTACGTGGTGGTTAAGGTTCGAATATCTTCTGGGTGCATTAGGCTAAGTGGTTCTCCCATTATTTTTACCAAGAATAATACAATGCACTCGACATTTTGGCTAAATCGATAAAAGACTTGATGATTTAAATCGATTCACGGCTTATGAATAGCGAATTCGTAATTGGAGCTCGAAAGTGTATTGCTGCACTTACAAAAGTACGTCACCTTTCCCTATCTTGAGCTAGCTATATCCAGTCCAACTAATTACATCCTATCCCTATATTGAGTTAATTCTAGTCAGTCCACCTCATTACAACATATCCTTATATTGGGTTAGTTCTATCCAGTCCAGTTCAATACAACCTATCCCTATCTGTAACTAGTTATATCCGGTCCACCTCATTACATCATATCCCTATATCGATATATTTCTATTCAGTCCCCCTAATTACACCCTATCCTTATTTATAGCTAGTTCTGTTCAGTCCACCTCATTACAGCATATATTTATATAGTTCTATCCAGTCCGCCTCATTACATCCTATATCTAGATTGAGATAGGTCTATCCAGTCCACCTCATTACATCATGTCCCTATATTGAGATCAATCTAGCCAGTCCACCTCATTACACCCTATCCCTATCTATATAAAGCTCTATCCAGTCCACCTCAATACATCATGTCCCTATATTGAGATCATTCTAGTCAGTCTACTTCATTACATTATATCCTTATCTAGAGATAGTTATGTCCAGTCAACTCATTATATCATATCCCTATCTAGAGCTGGTTCTATCCAGTCACCTGATTACGCACTATCCCTATCTTGAGCTAGTTTTATCCAGTCCTTTTCAATACATTCTATTTATATACGGAGCTAGCTCTATCCAGTCATTACATCATATATAATTCAGGTCCATTCTGCATTTAGGTCTTTCCAATAGTACCTTCCCATTGGGTTTTCCAGTCAATACCCTTAAAACGCTTTTAGTTTCTTCCATTCGCACTCCATGTTCTGTCAACCATAACCTGCGAGATTTGAATACCCTAACAATGTCTGGTGATGAGCACAGAACATGTAACTCATCAATAAGTAGCTGCTCAATTTTCCATTATTTTCATTCCTTTTTGGACCAAATAATTTCCTAAGTACTATGTTTTCAAACATCCTAAATATCTTTACATCATGTTTTACAACTATAAAGAAAAACTGGTGAAACTTTTTTTGTATAATTAGAGTTTTACATTTCTTAGTAAAAAGCTAGATGCTATCAAATTACTGATCAAATATTAAGCGTGCATTTACCGAAAATATTATTTTCCTAATTTCCAATATAATATTGTCATTGCTAGTGATAACTGTTCTTAAATATTTAAACTCATTAACCCTGTCAAATGATATGTTGTTCATAGTAATCTCTAAATTATTGTCACCAATCTGTGTTCTCTGTGTGATCATATAGTAAGTCTTCACATCGTTCACTTTTAAACTTATTTCTCTACTAGCCTCTAGTAAAATGTCTGCATTTCTTGTAACAGCTTCCTTACTATTGCCCAATAAAGCTAAATCATCTGCACATTCTAATAGCTGCACTGTATTGTTTAATGTCAAACCCTCCCTACGCTCTTACATTTGCCTAATGCTCTAGTGCTAGATAAAATATCGATGAGGAAAGTGCATTTCCTTGTTTCAATATATTATAATTATATACTAGTTTAATAGTAATAATATTAACATTTTACACTCAAATAAAACACAAAGGTGGGACATGTAAAACTCGTTTGACCATAAGGGCTATACTTAATAATGAAAATAACGCTTTTCAGAATGTTTAATATTGTCACCATTTTAAATAAAAAAATATCAATTTTTAAATCCTTACTATAACAAAAATAAAATTAAGATTACATATAATATTAAGACTAATTTTTTTTACCAAAGATTTGAATATTTTTATTTTCATCAAGTGTTTGAGTGGCTTTAGAGTCCATATTGAGGTCACGTTCAAAATAGTTGACAAATGCGTATCGATAAATGTGATCACTCGGCCGTTTGTTCCTTTTCATGAGCAGAAACACACTTGTGTGCTGACAAATATATTGTACATATTTATTACGCAAATTTAACCATTGTTAGGAATCGTTCTTTGGTGAGTAATGAGTAAAATTTTGCACACCAATCTCACATGCTTGACATCACCAAATAATAAATTTCTAATGTTTATTTTAGTCTCGTCAGTGTGCCATTCAAAAAATTGCCGTAGATTTGCCATCCCTGGTCTAAAGCATCACTCTCGCAATATATTAGACTGCCGATGACGGGGACATCGTGGTTCGATTCCGGTCGGGTGTACTGAGGCTGTTTTTTTAAAAAAAAATTGTTTCATACTCTCTCTTAGCGCAAATGCACGTACAGTTCCTATACATTAAACCCTAATGCTTAACACATTAGAGTAATTGGTATATTGGCGTATAGCTGGAACAGATAATGAGACGCGATTACAGTTTTCTTCTCGTTTCTACTACAACGCTTGGTGGTTGAATGTGTAACTAACGACGGGTCCGCCAGGGACCAGGTACGTTAATACCTAAATATTTCAATATTATTATCTAAGCGCTTAAGAATACATTACCTTGCCCTGGAATTCAATAGTCTGAAATATTTACCGAAAAATGTTCATCTCTAATCTCTATGATTTGTTTAGATTTTATTTTTAATAAAAAAATCAATTAGTTAATACAAATAATTGTAAGGTTGACTTCAGCACTCATCCTACATTCCCAATCATCCCTTAATACACTGTTTGATGGCTTTATGTATACAGAATATGCAATAAGATTTAGGTGGGTGCCGCCTCCTTCAAACCAACCCCTTCACCCAATTTGTGGGCTGAAGCTTCCCTCTGAAAATTTACCGAAATATTTTCGTGAAAATTTACCATAATATCTTCTTGAAAATTCTCTTGTTGAGAATTTTTCAGAATTTTTTATTTCTATTCCTCGTGCCCGTTGATGTGAGTTTTGTTACCTCTAGTCTCAAACGAGAGATGCCACACAGTCTAGGAAGGAGGAACTTTCAAAAAATACAAACATACTCTTAGCGGTCGTTGTTGATAATATGTTGCTGTATTAGTTTTATTTATTTGTGTTGATATTATCTATGAAATTTGACAGTTGCAGAATAAATTACTTTATGCACATTATAAATATACGAAATAATTTTAATAACTTTTATAACCATAAAAAAAATTCCTTCGTGTTTAAAATTGACTTTTTTTTCTCAAACCGCCAACGAAGGCCTAAACGTCGGGAATAGACTCTATATCCTCAAGGGAGTATATAAAGTGCTACTCATAAAATATGTATGATTTGTCCATAGGAGAGTGTTACCTCTTTAACAACTTTTTACTAGTATTTCTCTGAACAGCAGACCTCACTCCCTCCATGTTACTGTCGTTACTAAAGTCTTAGTAGTAGTACTGTAAACAGTATAACTCCCTCCCTCCATGTTACTATCGTCACTACAGTCTTAATAGTAACACTGTGAACAGTAGACCTACCATCCTACATGTTACTATCATTACTACAGTCTTAATAGTACCACTGTGAACAGTAGACCTCACTCCGTCCATGTTACAATCGTCACTACAGTCTTAATAGTACTACTGTGACCAGTAAACCTCCCTGCCTCCATGATATCATCGTTACTATAGTCTTAAGAATTCTCTTTAGATTCCAAGTTGAAATATTACCCATAATTTATCCTTAGGTTCGAAGATGATACTCTTCTTTGACGATTAAGTTAAACAGAAAAAAATAACTATATTAATTATAAGTACATTTATTTATAGAGGATAATTGTTGTTCAAATGGTTTAATACGTCAATCTCGCAATATAGGTCAACATTAAAAAATATGTCCTAGGTAATCGACCGATTGCTTATAATTATACATTCAAATCATTTGTGATAAGCTATTAACCAAATCTATGCTGGCGGCCGGGGTTCATTCCTCGGTCCCGGCAAAGATTTATCTGATTACCAAACCCTTCCTTCACCTCTGACAAGACATCTTGTGAATGTGGGGAATGCCAGGCCTCCACCGTGGTTCGGATTCCACGTTAAGCTGTAGGTCCTTCATTTCATCTCACAATCATCCTACCATTACACATTAGCGTAAGTGCGTATAACCCGAACGGGAAGTAAGACGCGGTGCTAATAATAATAATAATATTAACCAAAAAACCTTTTAGGCGGTGCTATATTGAAACAGATAATCAGTCTAAAAAATTATGCAAAGTACATACATAGATTGGCCTCTGATCACGCATTTGGCAGTTATCGCGAAACAGACAGGCACATATATTTGAATGGCCGCCATATTGAAACATATAACCAGATAGAAAAAATATCTAAATACATTGTTTGGACTAGGTTCAAAGAATGCACATGTACATTTTAGCTAAAATTGGTCCACACATTTGATAACTATCACGCAGCAAATATTTAGATAGACAGATGGACAGGCAAAATGCTAAATGCTCGAGTTAAAATAGAACCTCGCTTCTCTCGGTTAATGGGTATAGCTGTGGCAGGCTTCATTAATTTAGTGTCGTCTAACCGTCTATAGCTAGAGTTATTTGTCTGACTCCGCCAGACGGAGTAAGGTTTGCGATAGAGCTAGAATCTAGTCAGTGGATCACCTTCAACTGTCCATTTCATCCAGATAAAATAACGACATCTGTTTAAAGCTTCTTTTTTTAAAAATTCTAATAAACATAAAACGGTACGGCAGTTACACACAGACTACAGGGCAATCAACAAATAGTTACAAATACAGATTTAATTGTTTCATAGCTCATCAGACCATAGTCTAGGTTGCTAATTTTGATTTTGTTTTAACTTTACTTATGTATTCGTTATATGTATAGTGACTAAATGGTTTTGAAATAAAATAACTACTTTTCAAATAAATGATGGTGTGTATAATTTTGACACACCTTATACTTAACCTTCAAACATCGCCACGAAAGAAAAATGAATAGAAAAGTTTTTTCTTATATTACTTTTATATATAGGTCAAGCAGACGTAGGCTTTTCTCATGAATACTGGTCGAGTAGTGATTTGTTGACTTGATATCCAAACGACGGAAGCTATTAGTTAAAAGATGTGCACCTAGAATAAAATCTGGTGGTAAATAAGTATGTTAACAAATAAAAGTTTGATAAACAGACGTTAACCACCAAGTTGATATGAAAGGTAACAAGAAATTACGCGACTTTTTTTTTACGTTAGCATCGCAATATTAGTTACTCTCCGTTTGTGTTTTACACTTATGTACTAATGTTTTAGAGATTAGGTAGGTGTAGTTTAGGGGAAGTGAACCCAAAGTTTCGTGGAGGGAGAGTGCTAAACAATTGAGTAAATAAACTACCCTCAGTGCTCCCGACCGGGATCGAAGCCCCATCTCCCCGTTTTCAGCAGTCTAGTCTAATATAATCATTTTCACTAAGTATATTAAATATCATGATGGATTAATTGTTAAGTCTGTCTCATACTTCAAGATGAATATTCACACACTTGTATTTCTTATGGGAAGCTTCAAAGCGGCGAGAATAGTCCTTAGCTTAACTTCTCATGATGTAAGTCCTATTAAAAAAGTATTTTTTCTTGAGGAGGGCTTGCTCTTAAATTATTATTAGGGGAACAGAACCAAAATAACGGAATTATTTCTAGAGTTCATATACAAATATTTATTCATTGCTTCAGACGTGGAGTTTCCATTTTCTGAATAAAACAATTCATTATTTCTTTGACGGTGTCCTATTTGAACAGAATACTGGGGGGTGGGGGTGGGCGAGCGTGCCCCCTCCCCCCTGTTGCCACGCTAATGACACCCGTGGAAAGATATACGTATCTAGTAATTTATATTAATCTCACAAGAGCAACATATTGCGTGAATCGATGCTGAAAATGAGATAGGATCTTGATGTTATGACGAATCTTTGCGTTTTATGAGAACACGAACTCAAAATTAGGAACTATACAATCTGACTGTCCCCATGTCTGTGTCTCCCTGGCTACGAATCTAAAACGGTTTAATATATTTGGTTTGGACTTAATGTTTAGATTTTATAGAGCTATATTTCAATATTCTTTTTACCTTACCTTAGACCTTCAACTAAGGGTAGTTTTCTGGAGTGATTTTTTTGAATTACAACTTTTTTTTAAATGGCTCAGATTTGTTTAAGATACTTGTTTTGTTTGGCTTCTCACGGCATACGATCAAGCATAATAATTATGTAATAATAATAATAATAATAATAATAATACACCTTCACTATCTTGGACTTATTGCAATAAGCCTAAACATGATTTGGTTGATAAGCAAATATAGTATTATTTTCCAATTAGCCTGGCTAATTGTAAATTGAGGGCACCTTTTGCAATAGGCAGGATTTTCAAATTCACCTAATACATATATATATATATACGCGCGCGCGCGCACACATACACAAACATACACAAACACACACACAACCACACACACACACACACTTATAATTCGGAAACTATTGGTTTTATAAAAATATATTTCAAATAATGATATTTATATATAATATGCCTTCATTTTTGAAATCATACTTTGTTTCGTATCTCCAAGAGGTGTGGAGATGCGATAAAAATTGGAAGTTTCCTTAAGTGTAAATTACCCTGAAAGTTATTTTCATGACGAAATGAGAACTTACATTTTGTTTTATTACTAAACAATACATCTATAAGAATGTTAATCGAGTCGAGTTTGTTATAATCTATATTTTATCTTCTTCTCTAAATAATACTACAGTTAATTTTAGGGTCGGATGGATTATTTAAAAATAAACTGAGAGAAATCTTATGAAAACCCTATGTTCCAAGTTTTATCCCAATTGGTAAAATAGTTTTGTGTCTAGTCAGAACTACAGACTGACATTATTTAAAAAAAAAAACACGCACACTTTTTCGGATTCAGGGGGTCATGAAACGTCGACGTCCATCAAAATCTCAAGTTTGATTTTTTTTACAATTTCTATTTTTCCTCAACCACCGAGGTGTGAGAAGGTAAAAAGTAACATTATATATTAATATATTAGCCTACAAATTTCATCTCATGGCCACTATGTCTAAAAAGTAATCTATCTTTATTTATTTAACACATGCACAATTGTGCATACATATTAACGTCCCACACTATATTCTTTGTTCAAGGTCATTCTTAAAATTATTTTCTAAAATATTTTGCCAAATAATTTATAAGTGGTTTACAGCATCTTGATAAAACATTTATGTGGTCTGCAGCTAAATAAAGTTTGGTGACTTCTGCTTTAAAAATTATATCCAAGAAACTATTTAAGGGCCAGAATATGAATCACCTCATCTCGTATCAGTTTTCACGAGTTTCAGATTGAATATTAATGTGACTGAAATACCATTATAAAGTTAAAAGAAGTCGGCATTAATTGATTTTCTTCTCCCTTTCATTACACACGTTTAAGTATACACCATAATTAATTGAATATTGAATTTATATGGCAATTTATTGCGCAATTAAATGAAGGTTCATTGAAATAATATCTATTTCAATTAATAAACCTCCTCAAGAACTTTTAATATTCCAAATATGAAATCTTTGCATCATTTGGTTTTTCTAAAAATTGTTCATTCGATGCCAAAATGTAACACTTGGAGTAAACACTGTGCTTAAAATATACATTTAATTTATATTTAATACACTGATCCAAGTTTTGTTTAAGAAGACCTACTAATGTATATAATTATTATATTATTAATTTTGAGCCATACACCCATAATGAGGACAAAGGCGTCAGTTTAATCATGTTTGGTTTTCTTGTCGTGGTTAGATTGACGGTCAAATCTAAGCCGGATTTAATAAGAGGCTTTTTACAATATGGTTTCCCAATTTCTCTCTAATAAAATGTGGGTACGATTCCTCCAATGTCCATGTTTCTCATACTTACCCCATTGGTGTAATTATGTGGATAGCTCAAATGCTAGAGGTAGCTCTCGTAAAATTATTTCTTTCCTTAAGATTGAAACAAGTAACTAACCCACACCGGAAATATCTCAATGTCTATTTCAAATAGTTTAAGAAATAATGAGAGCACAGATGACCACAAACCTGTGACACATGTATACTCCGTTTATCCTGAGGGCAACACGCTTACCTTTCTTGTTTTTACTCTAGTGCAGCTAATTTAATAGGGCTATAAGAGTGCCAGACCAGGTAATAGAGTTAAAATAGGGCCAGGAAAGGTAATAGGGCTATAAGAGTGCCAGACAAGGTAATAGAGTTATAATAGTGCCAGGAAAGGTAATAGGGCTATAAGAGTGCCAGGAAAGGTAATAGGGATATAATAGTGCCAGACAAGGTAATAGGGCTATAAGAGTGCCAGGAAAGGTAATAGGGCTATAATAGGGCCAGGAAAGGTAATAGGGCTATAAGAGTGCCAGACAAGGTAATAGGGCTATAATAGGGCCAGGAAAGGTAATAGGGCTATAAGAGTGCCAAACAAGGTAATAGAGTTATAATAGTGCCAGGAAAGGTAATAGGGCTATAAGAGTGCCAGGAAAGGTAATAGGGATATAATAGTGCCAGACAAGGTAATAGGGCTATAAGAGTGCCAGACAAGGTAATAGAGTTATAATAGGGCCAGGAAAGGTAATAGGGCTATAAGAGTGCCAGACAAGGTAATAGAGTTATAATAGGGCCAGGAAAGGTAATAGGGCTATAAGAGTGCCAGACAAGGTAATAGAGTTATAATAGGGCCAGGAAAGGTAATAGGGCTATAAGAGTGCCAGACAAGGTAATAGAGTTATAATAGGGCCAGGAAAGGTAATAGGGCTATAAGAGTGCCAGACAAGGTAATAGAGTTATAATAGGGCCAGGAAAGGTAATAGGGCTATAAGAGTGCCAGACAAGGTAATAGAGTTATAATAGGGCCAGGAAAGGTAATAGGGCTATAAGAGTGCCAGACAAGGTAATAGAGTTATAATAGGGCCAGGAAAGGTAATAGGGCTATAAGAGTGCCAGACAAGGTAATAGAGTTATAATAGGGCCAGGAAAGGTAATAGGGCTATAAGAGTGCCAGACAAGGTAATAGAGTTATAATAGGGCCAGGAAAGGTAATAGAGCTATAAGAGTGCCAGACAAGGTAATAGAGTTATAATAGGGCCAGGAAAGGTAATAGGGATATAATAGCGCCAGACAAGGTAATAGAGTTATAATAGTGCCAGGAAAGGTAATAGGGCTATAATAGTGCCAGGAAAGGTAATAGGGATATAATAGTGCCAGGAAAGGTAATAGGGATATAATAGTGTTAAACAAGGTAATAGGGTTATAATTGTGCCAGACGAGCTAATACTCTAACCTTTCAGGATAAAACGGAGTCTATTTACAACTGCAAAGAACATCGTCTTGAATTAGTCAATAACAATATTAAATTTATAAATTTAGGCCCTATACACCTAGTAATGTTGTAGTAAACCAGTAAAAATCATTTGAAAATGTGTTTAGACTACTCGTATATCATTTAAAAAAAGTACAGCAGTAGACAGAATCTGACGTAAGTGAAACATGAAGTCTGGAATAATAAGATATTGACGTAATATTTCCTTGATACAAAGAAGTATTTTTTACACAGGTGCGTTTTAGCAACTTGAAATATAATCTTCCAATCAAGAACCAGATTGTTTGCCCGTAGATGAAAGAAGAAAAAAAAGCTTGGATTGAAATATTTTAAAAGTAAACTTATTAGGAATCTAATGACACAGTTTAGTATCAACATAATTTTTCCGAATTTAAAACACGAGATTAGGCATTTAAATTGTATTTTTTTTTCTAGTCCTGAGTCATACTAGCCGTACGGGTTGAAAGCATAATTGTGTTTAAAATATCTATGTTGATCGGTACATAAATCATTTATCGATCGATTTTCAATCACGAAACAAAATTATCAGTGGGGTCAGAACCCCTGGCTGTTGACCTAGAGGTCCCGGGTTTGACTTGCATCTGGTACAGGAAGATTTTTCTCGAAAGGGAATAATTCCCATGGTCACCAGGATTTGGTTAACTAGGATTAGGTTATGTTACGAGCTTCATTGGCTTTACCCCGTCATACTCGCTATCATCATCATTATCATCACCATCCTCATTCTCTTATCTCATCGGGAAATGGAAAGAATCTCCACGGAAAGAATGTATGAAAGTCCATTCACCGTAGGAATTGTTTTCTGAAAGGCCTTTTTTCCTACCAGAAATCTACTATATAGTAGGATATTGGTAGGGAAAAAGACCTTTCAGAGAGTAATTCCTACCATGAATGGAGTTTAAGTACAGTACATTCGGGCGTCCCCAGGACAATGGTTCATTAGTACTGGCTAATCTCTCCACAAACTGAGCTACAAATTGATGTGACCCGGACATTATTATTATTATTATTATTATTATTATTATTATTAATATCTCCTATCCGCACAGGTGGGAAAGTGAACAAAGACATCTGTTTTGTCTAGATTGTTTTGCAATTTAAAGGCGGGTTGAGGTTTGAATACCAGCTAGGTGTTTTGAGGTTATTTTTCCTAAATATGTTCCTGTTTCTCCCTCAACGCGTGAATGTAAGTACATTTCCTCTATTTCGTCCTCCCTAATGCATACCTTATTTGTTTAAATATCTGGATAGCCCGCGTGGGAGCACAGATTAATGTCAATCTGATAATTATATTATAAAATAATAGAATTAAAGGGGGGACAGTTAAAAAAAAGGTCTATTGCGAGTCTGACACCTTAGATGCTTGACCAGTGATGCAGGTTAAAGTATTATAATATAGGAAGAACAAATGTTAGGCAACTATATTTTATGTAAATATTTCATAAATTTAATTGAATTGTTACAATAAACACCAAACTGAAGGTGATATTTTTACCACTACAATAATAAACATTATCAAACGAGATATTTAAAAAGTGTCATCTTATGTGTTTTATAAACTTGGTAACGTTTTGTGCAACTGTCGCCAACCTTTAATAATAATTAATACATAATTACATATAATTGTGAATCTTACTTGTGCTCGAAATACATGGAATAAATATAAATATTTCATATTTGTTTGTTTATATACTTGACACTAATAATTATATTATAAATATGTAGACATGGTTTTAATTTTATACGATAAGAAAAAAAAAATACACACGCAAGCAAACTATACGTTACCTTAAAAAGTGCGTGCTAGGGAACTTGACCTTGAGTTTTATCCCTAAAAAGTCGTTCAATGTGGTTTTTCAAACATTGTGGTTTGCAGTCCTCTCTCTATTTAAATGCTTATACATTTATTTAAAATGCACCCCTATAATCTTAAGTTCCCGTAAACAATTTATATCTGTAAGGTGTGCAGTCAGCAAGATACTATCGACTAACACAGGCACAGATTGCTCCATCCAAATAATTCAGATCTGTAAATTCGTAAATGTTGGATAAACTCGAACTTAATTTAAGAACTTTTGTTATCGCTGGCTACGGGGAACCAATAGCAAGTACTGTACACACATAAATTAGCATAAATGGTCTAGTGAAAATATTTTTTTATTAATTTGTGCATCGCGTCTTAAAACCTGATCGGGGTTATCCTAATTTTCAAATTAATAGGAATGATGAAGGTAAAATTTGCAGGTAATGTACCCTTCATTTACACTGAAAGGTGACAAGATTACCTTGCATGGTTCCTTTATGGTATAGGTTACACTAAGATACCCATCAAGGTAAGACTGCAACATTTCAGGATTAACGGAGTGTACTCGAATTTACGTTACGGAAAGTGGGAAACAGTTTAGGGGGAAAAAAACACCCAATCGAGATTATAACCCCGATCTCTTCTTCCGCAGTTTAACCCAAGGTTGAAACTTTAGACAATGCGACTACTGATTCTGACGAATAAAAATGAATGTAACAAAGATAGTAATGAAACGGTCGCCATTTTATAAACATTGTATTTTAATCAACTTATCTTTAATAACAATTCATGGAAAAATTAAATACATAAAGGCAATTGGTATTTTAGCTAAAAGCGTTTAACAAAAATTAAAATAATAAAAAATATTAATTGTGTTTATAGAATTTGTTAAAATGGTTTTATTTTGATGTATATGACTGAAATCTGGACAGGGACGAGGGGGGATTTAAATATATTACAAGCTGCAGAGATGAGGTTTCTGAGAGGTGTTGAAAATGTCACAAGGGGAGATAAGATAAGGAATGAAAGGTGGATATGTAAGGAATGCGAGATGTTTTTGCATCTTTTATATCAACAATTTGTGTTGATAAAATAAATAAAATATTGCTTCACTACAAACATAAAGTTTAATTTTCTTCACGTGGTGATTCAACAGTTATTGAATATCTGTCCAGAACATAGCGGCACTAGATGAGAAACTTTTTAAATCAAGAGAAGAAGTTGACATTAGATTCCAAGACAACCTCGACAGATATTATGGAAATGTTAATAATACTATGGGAAGAAAATTAAAACTAGGTGTTTTAACTAGAGTAGACCTAATATTTTATTTTGACAAAAAAAAGTTTTGATACAAAAACTCCAAAATCATCAGCCTTTTCTCGCTTCCCCTACATCCCCACCTTAAAGGTTATAACATTAGAAGATATACTTAGAAGGAAAAGGTTGCAGGGGAAAGGCTGGCTTGTGATGAGAATGGAGGAGGACAGACTGCCGAAGAGAGCTCTACAGAGTAAGAGAATGGTAGAAGACCACGGACAAGATGGATGGACCAAGCGCAGGACACGGAGACTGGAGACACGTGGCAGAAGGAGAAGCTTGGACTTGCGACAAGGACCCAGGAGTTCCCCCCAAGACCAGACCCAAATTGCACCAACGCAACAAAGAAAAGGGATTTTAGGAGCACTAAAACGCTTTGGAATTTTGTCAATCATAACAATAGTTATTTATTTAAAAACTAACAATCATAACTATATATATATTTCAAAATCAACAATCATAGCAATACATACATGTAGGTAGACATACATATACACAAACACACACACATATATATATGTGTGTGTGTGTTTGTTTTGTTAGTTTGAATATATATATATATATATATATTCAAACAACATACAACATACAAAGTAGCTCCAAATAAGAATACAATTTTATAGAATAATATTATTTAACTAATATAAAACAAAATCAAACAAGGATTATAATAATTCACAGACTCGTGCCTTAAAAAGCAAAGGTTAGGTTAAGTGAGGTGGCGAGAGGTTGTTAATATTGGTGTGTGATTGTTTCGCACAACCTTGTCTACTTACACAGGACTTGGCGCAGTTCGGGCTCGGGGATGGGTGAACCTTTTTTCGAACCCTCACTGATGGTAAGACTTTTGGCACAATTAGGGCTCGCCCGACAAGAATTGAGAGGTTGTGCCAGACGACCCACACGTCCAGTGATAATGATGATCATGAATTGGATTGAACAAAGATACTGTACCATCGTTTAGCACGATATTGCGGGATTAAGGACGCAGAGTGTGTCCAAAAAGTTAAATAATAATAATATTTAGCACCACGTCTTACTACCCATTCGGGTTATACGCTTTAAGTACTAATTACGCTAATGGATTGGGAATTGGGAAGGTTTAATTAGAGGAAGTGAACCCATATTTGCGTGGAGGGTGGAAAACCATTTAGGAAAAACCACCTCCAGTTCACCCGACCGAGATTCGAACCTCAATCTCCCCGTCCTCGGTGGTCGAGAAAAAGTTAAAACTTATATGGCCTAAATGGATATGCAGATTTCATAGTAAGTATATGAGGTTTAACCTTTACCTAGATTACTTAAGGTGGGGTGACTTAGCGGTCTAGGGGTAAATAAGGTATCGGACTTTTGTGTTGGGGGTCCGGGGTTCAATCCTTGGTCCCAGCACAGGTTTACCTGATTACCAAACCCTTCCTTCCCCTCTGACAAGACATGTATTAATCACAACTTGTGAATATGGGGAATGCCAGGCCCCCACCGTGGTTCGGATACCACGTTAAACTGTAGGTCCTCCATTTCATCTCACAATCACCCTACCATTACACATTAGCGTAAGATGCGTATAACCCGAACGGGTAGTAAGACGTGGTGCTAATGATCATACTTAAGCTGGAATGGAAGGGGATGAGAGAATAAGCCACTGTTTTTGCAGTTTTTATGGCAAAACATCATTATGGTCAAAATAAATCAAATATTGCTTCTTGACAAGCACGTAGTTTAATTTAATCCGCACGGTGATATCAACAGTTGTGAACTATCTGGCAATTTAATGACAACTTTTTCTTCTCATTTAAATTTTTTTTCGTCTAATGCTGCCATGCTCATGATGGATATTCAGGAACTAATGATTTAAACATGTGAAGTAAATTAAACTAATTGTTTGTACTGGAGCAATATTTATTTATTTGCTCCAAAAGAAAGTTTTGCCATAAAGGCTGCAACGACACTGAGCTTATCTCGCGTCCCTTTCCATCCCACCTTAAGACACTAATAGCCAGGAGAGTGGAAAGTTATGGATGTTAATAAAACGTATCCCTTCAGAGGTTGCTGTTCCCACAGTGATGGACGGGTGGTTTAAGAAAGACTATTTATTATTTTATTGAACCTTGCCACCCATTTGGGCTATCTTCATTTAGTTACAAATAGTTGTTATGGATGAATAAGGTAGAATTTAGAGGAACTATACATAGAGATGTGAGACGGAAAGCTATACGCGGATTTTTTTTTTTGGGGGGGGG
>CABFOW010000551.1:225498-246980 GCA_902141385.1 Timema californicum
GGGGGGGGGGGGAATTTTCCTATATATTTTCCAGAAAATTTTCCATTATTCTTTCTGTAAAATAATTTCAACTAATTAAATAGATATTAATAGTAACAGTATTAATAATTAGTGGTAGTGATAGTAGTAGTAAGAAACACCTGCTTAGGTGGCCGCACGGTCTAACGCACGACTCTCGCAATAGACTAGACTGCTGATGACAGGGAGATCGGAGTTCGATCCAAGTCGGGCGCACCAAGGAAAGTTTTAACAACATGATTTTACACTCTCACTCCACGCAAATGCGGGTGCAATTCCTTTCAATTCAACCTTACTCATCCCTAACACATTGACGTAAGTAATACATAAGCCTAACGGGTAGTAAGACGTGGTTTTATAAAAAATGTAGTAAAGAAACAAACGTATGTGAGCCTTTGTAGACATGTTATGTTCATAAATCATACTTAAATTTTTTACTATCAATTGGTTAATTAAAATTATTTTTAAGGTTGGCCCGACATTTTGTCTCCCTTCCTATCAGCCGTTCTTCCTATCTACACCTCCCCCACCCAAAACCCCTTCCCCTTCTCATCTCCTAATACACCATATTTTGAAGTATAATATGGGCAATATGTCACCTCTACAATTTAACCCCTCAACCACAAGGCGCTACTGTGGAAAATTTTTCAATTGAAAATTTTCATCTCTAACTATATCTACATTTGCATGATTATAGGATGGATAAAACATTTATAAAAAATTGCGCTCAGTACACCCAGTCAAAATTTGATCCATGATCTTCCTATCATCTAAAAACAAGACTATTAGCTTGGCGTTTAGTCCACGTACAGTAGCCCCGTGGCTTCTTTGGTGCTTACTGACAGCTCACAGCTGACAGTTGACAGCTTTAAAAAGTTACCAGTCCAAATTTCGTATCTCTACGCCGAACCAGATGATCTGCAAAAACATATGTTTAGCAGCCGTCACTTTTGACACTCAAAATGTAGGAATATACCTACATTTTTACTGTCAAAAGTCAGCTGTGATCTGTAAGTCAGCACCAAAGAAGCAATGGGGATACTGTACTCATCGATGCGGGTATCTAAGAAGTACAACTCATATCAGCAATCACAGTTGGTAGCCGTTCATGAAGAGTTTGGAGTTCGAGTTTCTGTCGTATCGTATTTTCCTAATCTTTCACCTCTCGTGTGGTTTTACTTTATATATAACTACCCTCATCATCCCTTTCTACCCATTAGTTACAAGTCATTGGTACTATTCGTGTCAAACGCACTCAACATTTTAAAAATAAATATTCCCGTCACTTGTGTAATTTTACTTCCAAAACATATTAGTCTTCTCTCTCTCTCTCTTTCTTTAAGGGAGTGAGCCTCAACAGAAAAGCGATTGGGTAAGGTCAGTAATGAATAGTGGATGCGTGGGAATCGCGTCGTGGAGAGGCGAGAGGGGAAAACTGCATTCAAGTGCAAGTGCATCTCGGTGCATCGCATAATAGATGCGCGGTAATGATACTGGGTGTTGTTGAAACTAGTTACTTCCTGCGCCTCCAGACAGCTCTCTTGGCATTGAAAATCTTTGCCATACATCAAGAGGGGAGCGAGGATGGAAAACCTTGAACCCTTAGTATTTTTTATTCATACAGCGTCTTACTACCCGTCTGAGCTATACTCATGTCTACACATATGGTATAGTGATGAACAAGTTAGAGTTTAGAAGAAATGTGGCCACATTTTCGTGGAGGTAAAGGGTTATAACCTTTAGGGAGAACCAACCGCTGCCCGTCCGGTTGGGATTCGACTCTCAAGCTGCATGCTTAGGATGAAAAAAGGCGGTGATAGTCTTAGGCCCTAGGCCAGGCCTGGCGAAACTAAGGCACGCAAGATTAATTTTTTCTCAATAACGTTAAGGAATTGAGATATTAATTATAATTTATAAACTGTATCATGTTTTAAGATCCAATTTACAGTAACTATTATCTAATATTTTATCTATAAATACCAATTTATTACATCAATTGAATTGCTATATTATTATGTTCAAACGCGCTACTCTCAGGTTAGACTAGGCAGCCGTATATCGGGTGATCAGAGTTCAATCCCGGTCGGGTGCGCTCAGGGTGGTGTTTCCTATATGGATTTCCAATCTCCCTCCACGTAAATGTGGGTACACTTCCTCTAAATTAAACCTTTCTAATCTCCAACCCATTAGTGTAACAAGTACATAAACGTATAACCCGAATGGGTAGTTAGACGTGGTGCTAAAAAAATATGTACAATAATAAAATCTGTATTCATTGACTTGCGTTATTTCATCTTACCTGGAGGGTTAAATTTTACCTAGAGTGGGGTAAAATGACACATGATTTAAAACTAAACCATTTTAATATTAGAGCAGCAATAGCTTTTCTAACAAACTTTATATTTTTGAAAAACCTTATAATTTGTAGTAAGGAACATTAATAAATGGTAGTTATAATAATAGAATTCAATATAAAGAATATTACAATGTGAGGTAGAAAAATATGTTTTAATTAGCACTGAGTCTGAGATCAATTGAGAATTAAGATATGAAAGCTGCTTTTAATATCTAAGAAGCTTTTAATATACACATTATTAAAATCAATATTTAACAAGATTACAAACGTAATTGTCCTGAAGTATAATAATAATTTGATGTAATGAATAGTAAAATATGGAATAGAAAATATGTTTAAATGGATTGAGTCTAATATCAATTGAGGATTAAGATATAAATGCAGTCTTAATAACTAAGAAGCTATTGACATTGACAATGTTACACAATTCACAATATATATATATATAATGTTATGCTTATGCTATGGACTTTTTATGAGTATTCTTCTCTTTAATATATATATATATATATATATATATATATATAATCTATACTTGACAAAAAATCAATGTGATTTACAGTTTTATATTTAAAAATTATTTTACCCATATTTAAATAAACTAATTATTAATGAAGACTGCAGTTTTTCTAAAACAAATATCACATGTCTCAACCACTACACACAAAATTACTTCATATGGAACCAAATACACATCTATACTATTTTTCCCAATATTTTGCTAACTAACTACAATTAACATGCACTTCCTAGTCAAATTCATCTTTCAACTCATCCATTTCCTCCTCCTCCTCATCATCATCATCATCATCATCATCACCACACAAATTGGTCATGTCTCTTTCTGATTCAGATATAGGACTAAAATAAAAATAAATACATCTTTTGCAAGCTTTTCGCTTGGGTATAACACATTTTTAATGTTGATGTTTTAGTGTTGATAATTTTAATTAGTATATTGTTGGTGCATGCCTTTCATTTATCTTCCTTTTATTTAGGTATCTCCATTTGTGTTACGGTTAAAATCAGGGACTACTACTCGTATTTCTGTCATATTAACTAACATAATGGAGTCATCCTCTAAAAAAAAAGCTGGTTGGTTTCAAAACATGACCAGATAACTCCAAATCTTTCCCTCTGAACGTGTTGGCTGCCTTCCCAAATTAAGTTCAGAAGTGGCATTATTTGATTTAATTTTTCTACCTTGTTTTGCTTCAGGAACTCCGTATTTAAACAACTTTTTCTGATTGGAGTTTCATTATGTACATCCCTAACTTTATTTCATAGTTAAATGTTATAATTTGTTAGAAAATCTAATGAAAAAAATAATCTTATAAAACATTTTTGCAAAATTTCAGTTTTATACCACACAGAGATATAGTGGTTTCTATTAGATTTGGAAATTGCAACCACCCTCCCTTCCCCATTTAAACAATGCCTACTTAGAAATTTAGATTTTTAAGTAGAGTATGTATGGCTATCTTGAGTAGTCCTTCTACCAGTCTGCCAAATTTAATTTCTCTGCCTCATCTAAACCTGTTTTTTTCTCCTTCCCCGAGCATGTTTCCCAAAACCCCAATAAAAATATTAATATCTTCAGCCTTAAATATATTTGTAGTAATTTTTTTACTTGCCTGCTGTTTTTCATTGTTCTGCCACGCTGGAATTTATTTATTTACATTTTTTTTTAAATTTTGAGCCCCTCTTCCTCGTTTCTCTAATTCGTTCTTAGAAATTTTAAATTTTAATATTTATTTGGTTATCTGGCGTATGTATCTATCTGTCTGTCAAATTATAATTTTCTACCTAATTTAAAAAGCTTATTTTTAAATTATAGGCCACCCATTTCCAGAATACTTATTTTGAAATTTCCCGTTTTTAGAATTTGCTGGTTATATAATATATAAATCAATCCCGCTACTTTCTTGTCTAGCAAAATTTTAAGCTTACAGGCCCAAAAGTTGGGTAAATAAGATGATTAGTGAGTGAGTCAGCCAGTGAGTTTTTCCTTTTATTATATAAATTAATTATCTATATTATTAAAATCTAATAGTGTCAGTAATAATATATGTATATTTACCCAGTTAAATTTTAATACTTTTCAATGAGAAATAAATCTGAAATTTGGTGAAACTATAAAGGAATCATTTAAGAAGTGTGCAAATTTTTCAAATTTGAAAACTGATAAAAATAAACTAACTAAAACTTGATTTATTTTATCATTTTAATTCGTCGATTTACATTTCAAAATCAAAGAGAATCTAGAATATAAATTCCAGTCCGAATAGAAATTGCAGTGACCTGTGTTTATGATTTGGTAGTTTTGTATTAATTATATTTAGCAAAAAGTGTTTCTTTGTTCAATGAAAATATTACAGGTAAGGTTAAAAGTATTTATATAATTTGAGCTTAAATTTTCATAGCCTAGATATGTATTCATACAAACCGATTATTATTCTAATTAAAAGACAATTAACACTGACGAGTAGCAAATGACATACCTTATAAATATAACTAATGTTTGTTGAGTGTTGTGTTTATATTACATGTTAACGCAAGCGCTCCAAACTTAACAAGAGATACTTCATTTTATTTCAAGAAGCACGTTTTACTACCCGTTTGGGTTATACGTCTTGGTACTAGTTACGCTAGTGTTATAGGGATAAGGAAGGTTGCATTTTAAAGGAGTGTACCCGCATTTGCGAGGTGGGAGAAGAGAAACACATTTAGGGAAAATTACCGTCAGTACACTCGGTCATGATTTGGACCCCGATCTCCCCGTAATTGCCAGTCCAGTATATTGTGAGAGTCACGCCTTAAAGCTTAGATAATGCAGCTTCTAAAGCGGGTTATTTAAAATTGAAATACAAATTTAATTTACAGAAAATACAAACGATCACCTAATTTGAGATTTTATTTGGTAGGGTTGTATTCATATTAAGTGTTAAAAAGTTGTAGAAAATTTATTTTTTGATTTTTATTTAAAAGTAACATTTATCATTTTTGTTATATCTTTAAATGTTTGTGATTATAATAAATATATTTTTATAACAAGCTAGCCCAACCTAACAAAACCTAGCCTTTCATGCATATGCAAATTGAAGATTCTGTTTTGTTATGTTGGGTAACATTGTCATCAGCCTGTCATATATAGTTTTAAAAACTAGTACTTGATAATGATGATGAAATACTCCAGTATTCCATTTGGTTGTTCAAAATTCCCACAGGCACGCCAAAGAATTTTTACCAAAAAAATTGATAAAGCAGGCACGTTGTCTCTCAAAAAAGTTAGATTAAGATCGGCATCAACTAGAGAGACAGATGGCTGATTGAAAACCTGTAGTTGGGACAGTGAGAGAAGTCGAGGCTGAATGATGGAGAGACCAACAACGTAGAGATAGGAAGATGATCTAGAAAGGGATTATGTTGGTCAACAAGTATGTTTAACTTGTATAAAGAGTGGCTGGTCAGGGAATCTGGAGCTGGAGGGACGTGACAATTTAAGGATAGGAGAACGCGTCACTAACCAAGTGAGATACAAAGCTGATACATCATTGTAGGCTAAAAATGGATAAGAGTTACAGAAAATGATGGACCAGCTGGTGGAGATTGGTAGAAGATATGGCATGGAAATCAACATTAAGAAGTCAAAAGTGATTTTATTAATACAAAAAATATAAATTGGAAACCAGGATCTGGAAAGCATTGATTGAACAGTGCAAGTACCTTGAAAGTCTGCTGACAAAGAATCCCTCTTGCATCAAAGAAATTAGGTCAAGGATCACCATGGCCAAGGAAGACTTCAACAAGAAGAGGCTACTTCTGACCAGCAATTTGAGTTTGGAACTGATGAACAAACTGATGAAATGCTACATTTGGAGCATCGCGCTGAATGGAGCAGAAACATGGACTCTCAAGACGACGGGAAAAAAACTTGGAGATCTTTTAAATGTGGTAATGAAGATAACTTGAGAAGATCAGGCGGACAGGCAGTGTGATAAATGAATAAGTACTAAGGATGAGTGGACGAGAAAAGAACAATTTTGGATGATTTTACCTACGGTACAAAACAAGCTGGATCGGACACATTCTGTAATCTGAAAGAGGAGGCAGACAACAGGACCCATTTGCGGTCTAAGTTCATTGACAAGTATTGCTAATATCTATAAAAAGTCAAATTACCCAAAAGTTTAAATTTTAATTTTGAAATTAAATTCCGTTGAATTCGACTCTTAGATCTAACTATATTTTAAATTTCAAATCCTATTTTAATATTTCAAATAATGATATTAAAAATAACGAATCTTAGATTCGAATGTGAAATCTCAAACGTTTGCCTAGGCTTACATTCGTTATTGTCTGACGTTATTTTTAGGTAAGGTTAGGTTCTGCTAGAGCAAGAAGGTGAAAGTATGCAAAGAGTCAACTTTTTATTATGTTTTCATTCACTCGAAGACAATAAGGGTGAAAAATAGCGAGGAAAATCAGAGTTATAAATGACACGTGAAAAATCACCTCAGCAATGCACCCGGCTGACATTCGAACTCTTGCCCTTCCCGTCACAACGTGATTCCGTCTATTTCGAGACTGACTTAGACCATGATACCACTTGTGTTAGTGGTACTCATAAATTAAATTAAAGTCTGTTAGTTATTATATAATTTTGTAAACCTAGAAAATGACAACTTAACATTGGATTCCTTGACTTAACATAGCAATGCTCTCTACCACTGGGCTATCCAGGGTTCATCTCAGGCTTAGGGTCATTCTTCACTCATAGCTCTTGGCAGATAATCCTGTATATTTCAGTGGTTGAAAATGTGTGTGGTGAGACAAGAGTTCCTAGTTTGACTCCCGTTCTCAAGTGTAATTTTTCAAATTTAAGAATATACCCTTGATGCCGCTGTATACGTAACTTTTATATAATTTCGTTCTCCCAAGCTTCGCTGTTCATGGAGAAGCGCTAGCTTGAATTTAATATAATTACATGTTAAGAGATGTCATTAAAATGATTCATATTATTGGTATAGGTCTTATATTTTGTGAATATAGTGGTGCTTCCAGCTCTACAGATCTTGATTTTACCCTGAAGAGCTTATATGAGTGACAGTATTCTTGTTTTCAACTTTAGAGCCTGGGGTTCAACCATCGATAGGGTACATTAGGAGTATTTTAAACACTGTGCTTTACTAGCCTTTAACTTGAACAGTGGTAGCGAATTTCCTTAACATTCCCCTCACTCACCCCCCTTCTTTGGTTCAATAAGTATTATTATTATTATTATTATTATTTAGTGTTCTGTCTTGCAACATGTCCATTCCTTTTATTAGTGAACTTAAACCACCAATGTACCTCTTTCAATTTCCAGAATTTGCTTCTTTCCTTTAAGTCATCTAAGATTTAAATCCTCCTTCTTCGTAAGTTCCTCTTTTCCTCAACCTTTCCTACTATGATGTCGTGCAGAGGATGGTGTATCCTAAGGATGCGTTCAATCCAATTGGCCTAGTACAGTATAATCACAGTCAAAATGGTTCACTTCTCACTCACTTGTATTATAACTTTTTCATTTGTCACCTTGCCCACCCACTTGAGCTTCTCAAGTATTTACCAGAACTACATTGCGAAGGTTTCCAAGAATTTCTTTTCCGTCTGCTCTATGTTTTCAAACTCCTGGTTTACAATCTTGATTCTCAGCGGCTCATCATTTTTTGAAATCACCATCACTTTTGACTTCTCATGATTGATCTCCATGCCATATCTTCTCCCTATCTCCACCATCTGGTCCATCATTTCCTGCAACTCTTCTTTATTTTTGGTATCAGTATTTACCAATTTGTTTTACAACCAAACTAACGTACTCTTAAAATACATAAGTGGACAGTCGGCTCAATCGTGAGACACATGTGGTCTTCTTTACCAGCGATGGGGAGGTCGTTGTACGAATTCTGGCCTGGGGAATTACAAAAAAATAATATATCTCTCAACTCTCCCTCGACGCAACTGTGGGTACCTTTCCTCTTTATATTAATTGATTATTCCATCAAGTATAAATATGCGTGGAATGTGCATAATTATTAAGATGCAATACACCAATAAAAATCCATAGTAAAAGTTATTTGTTTATGTTTCTTCTAATTTAATTTTCGTGATAAATGTTTTATTTTTTAACTAGGTATCTTATTTTTGCTAGTGCATATTACTAAACAACCTTTCTTATAAATAAAACAAATTTAATCTAAGGTCGTAGAAGACATTGTATCTATAATAAATGTGAAAGGCGCTATAAAGTTAATCTTTTTAATAAAACAAACCTCTCAAACGAACAATTGAATGCGTGGCATTTCGAATTTGACATTTTGACATTGGAAATAAACTTAACTATGCAGAATCACATACAAATAAATAACAAGCACTTCACATTAGAAACGGATGGAAATATTGTCTATGCTATATACATTATATTCCTGTACATTAGGGATGATTATTCATTATTCAATTTTGAAATAGGTTACCGATGCAAATGCTATCTGAACAATTCATAAAGCTGTATCATTCTTTCAATAGGTTGGATTTACAAAGATAAGGTTATCGGGTCAGCTGTATTGAGTGTTTTTAAAAAAAATCATTCTTACCACACCAATATGAGTACATTTCCCCTAATTTAGACTTTCCTCATCCCTCATTAGTGTGAATATACTGGTAGCCCAAACAGATAATAGGACGCAGTGTACACAAAGAAAAAATTATATACTGAAAATTGTCGAACTAACTTTTGTTCACCTTATCTTACTACCCATCCAGGCTGTCCAAAAGATCACACTAATGTGCTAGGGATAAGAGGGTTGAATTTAGAAGAATCGTACCTACATTTTCGTGGAAGAATGGAAAACCACTTATTGAAAACCACCCTTAGTGCACCCGACTGGGATTTGAACACCGATCTCCCCGTCATCGTCAGTTCAGTCTATTACGAAACTGACGCCTTATACCATGCAGCCACTGAAGTGGTTTAGCTGGGTATTCTCAGCTAGGATTCAATTCGAGACCTCCTCGTCACCAGCAAACTAAATTAGATTATAGTGATGCCTTTGTTTGCGTGTCCACCGGTGCTATTAAGAGCTACTAAAATTGCACTTTTTGGTATCAAGATTATTGTTATAATTACTATCACCATAATTGTTATAGTTAGTATCGCTATATTGTTATAATTAGTATCAACATAATTGTTATAGTTAGTATCGCTATATTGTTATAATTACTATCACCATAATTGTTATAGTTAGTATCGCTCTATTGTTATAATTAGTATCAACATAATTGTTATAGTTAGTATCGCTATATTGTTATAATTAGTATCAACATAATTGCTATAGTTAGTATCGCTATATTGTTATAATTAGTATCAACATAATTGTTATAGTTAGTATCGCTATATTGTTATAATTAGTATCAACATAATTGTTATAGTTAGTATCGCTATATTGTTATAATTAGTATCAACATAATTGTTATAGTTAGTATCGCTATATTGTTATAATTAGTATCAACATAATTGTTATAGTTAGTATCGCTATATTGTTATAATTAGTATCAACATAATTGTTATAGTTAGTATCGCTATATTGTTATAATTAGTATCAACATAATTGTTATAGTTAGTATCGCTATATTGTTATAATTAGTATCAACATAATTGTTATAGTTAGTATCGCTATATTGTTATAATTAGTATCAACATAATTGTTATAGTTAGTATCGCTATATTGTTATAATTAGTATCAACATAATTGTTATAGTTAGTATCGCTATATTGTTATAATTAGTATCAACATAATTGTTATAGTTAGTATCGCTATATTGTTATAATTAGTATCAACATAATTGTTATAGTTAGTATCGCTATATTGTTATAATTAGTATCAACATAATTGTTATAGTTAGTATCGCTATATTGTTATAATTAGTATCAACATAATTGTTATAGTTAGTATCGCTATATTGTTATAGTTAGTATCAACATAATTGCTATAGTTAGTATCGCTATATTGTTATAGTTATTATCAACATAATTGCTATAGTTAGTATCGCTATATTGTTATAGTTATTATCAACATAATTGCTATAGTTAGTATCGCTATATTGTTATAGTTATTATCAACATAATTGTTATAGTTAGTATCGCTCTAGTGTTATAATTAGTATCAACATAATTGCTATAGTTAGTATCGCTATATTGTTATAGTTAGTATCAACATAGTTATTGTTTGTTTTTTGTCGGTGCGCAGGCTAATAGTGGGTAGAGCGATGTGGGCTAATCTAACGCCACAGGACTAAAAGTTAGAGATCCTAAAAAGGAGCTGCATCAGTATTTTCTTGAAAAGAGTATGGTAACACGCATTGTGGCACAAAATAAGTTTTCCCATCCTGGAATCGATGCATGTCCTCCTGGATCAAAGTAAAACAGTCTAGCGTACAACCAATTACTTTGTCATACAATTATTATTATTTAAAGCGAGTTAATTTTGTACGAGCTTATTTTTATATGCATATTTAGGACTTTTATTTCCATTTGTATGAAGAATTAAATCAGTTTAAGGGGGATATTACCTACACGAGTGGACACGCAGGCTTAGGAGTCTTGTGTTGTATGGTTTGTCGGTGAGGGACAGGCTAGTGGTTAGATTTAGAATATTGGCTAGGTACATTGGTGTTATATTTTAAAATGTTTTCCTACTCTCTTTACAAGCTAATAACGCACACTTTTTAAAACTATGTCCTATTCATCCATAGTTCAATAGTGTATACTGTATATGTGGCTTACCCGTATGTCTGGTATGACACAACATAGAATAGAGCACTAGTCGATTATGATCATTCCCAAAAATATATTTTCTTAGATAGGGCTTTACCTTTCAGAGTGATTAATTGACGGTCAGAGTACTGGGTGCTGTGTCTATTCTAGTTTAATAATTAATTTTTATTTATAAGTCTATTGCGCCATAAATTGCATGTTTAATAGCTGAAATAATAAAAATATAAACTTTTAAAATACTTTCTTTTGATTTTATTTAATTTTGGTATTATTGCGATTTTGGATAGCGTAAAAACACATTTTATTCTATATTTATTCATATACAAATTTTAAACGTTTATTAACCTGATTGTACCACACAAGAGAAGCGATTTTACAATGTTTAATTATTAATTTCTAGCACCCGTTTAGGCTATGCATATGTTTTAGTTACGCTCATGTGCTAGTGATGAAGAAGGTTGAATTTGAGGCAGTGCGCCAACTTCTACATGGAGGCAGAGTAGGAAACCGGTTAGGAAAACCACTATCAGTCACCCGAGCGGGATTCGAACCCCGATTTCCCCGTCATCGGCATTTCAACCTATTTCTAAAGTGACGCCTTAGATGAAATCACTCTATCACAAATCAGCTATATTAAATTTAAGTGTAGTGTATTTACTTTTTCTTATCACAAGTAGACTAAAACTTTTTAACTTTTGGTTAAAATAGTTCTGTTTTTTATTATTAATGCATCAATTTTTTCTTGCCATATAAATGAGATAAGTGGGCCTTTTAAAGTGTATAGCTTCCCTCCAGCCAGTAATACAATTTCATACATTGATTTTTTTTAAAATAATTATATGGTTAGTAAAATAAAGTTGAAATTTGTTGAAATTTAATAGTCAGATTTCCACAAAAAAAATGTAATTAAACATTTGATATTTTTTCAAATTAAGAGTTTTACAAGAAAAGATCTTCATAAAAATATCGAAGAAGGGTGATTTGACGCAGGGTCCGTATTAAAGCGTGTTTTAATATGAATGATCATCGGTAACTGTCATTTGGTAGCTGTTGATAAGATGAGGAACTGTCATTTGGTAGATGTTGATAAGATGAGAGTCTGGAACTGTCATTTGGTAGATGTTGATAATATGAGAGTCTGGAACTGTAATTTGGTAGCTGTTGATAAGATGAGAGTCTGTAACTGTCATTTGGTAGCTGTTGATAAGATGAGAGTCTGGAACTGTTATTTGGTAGATGTTGATAATATGAGAGTAGGGAGGTAGAATGCAGTGGTTTTGTTTTGTTTCAATGATCGGTATTTCCTTAAAAATAGTGTTACAGGACTAGGAACCTTTTTTCGATACGCCAAACGAATAGCGTGTCGTTCCAGATCCTGTAGCATGGAGTTTGAATCATTTTGGGCTGATGTCCATCAAAGATTTCATTGTTACAACGGGACAGCAGAATATTTTATATGTATTTATAAAGTCTTTGGGGATAAGACACCATGATGTTCCTGTAAGTCTCTTTAACAAATTAAGGTGGCGTTAAACATCAACACTTATTTTTTAGAGTTGAAGCTTCCAGGACAAATTAATATTTGTCGAATATTATTCCACCTAGATATTTTAAAGTTTGACTCAATTTTAATTTATAACTTTTAATAATAATATTAAACTGAGATGGGTCTCGGCAAGATCGGAATTTTTGTTTAATTGCTCCAAAGAATGTGTCTTGAGTTTTTGCTGCATTTATTGAAAGTCGCCACCTGTCACCCCAATCTATAAATTTGTCAATTTGTCTTCGTAGCCATGTGTTTATTGTTGAAACTGTTCCAGAGCTCACCAAACATGCTGTGTCATCTGCAGACTAAGAACTACGAATGTAATTGTTCTAAGGTCTGGGAATGTCAACGATATATTATAATCCGAAAATTTGTCATAATATCACTACATTTACACAATACAGATATTTTATCAACTGATAGTTTAAAACTTAATTCTTTTTGTTGTATGTAAGGAAAATAAGCACTCTGTTTACAAAATTTTATAAATGTTGTTTATCTTCAACGTAATATTCTTTGGTATTAGGCCTATATCAAATAATATTAATAAATATATCGAAGGACATAATCATAAAAAAAAGCATCGGGTTCCTCTAGCGGTTTAATTGTGTACTAACATCAACAAATCTTCTACTTCGATGACGATATTCAAACTAACGAAAGGCATCCTGGTTGAAAATGGCGTAATATGCTTATATTCACAATATTTATTAATCTTCATCAATTTCCAGACTCTTCAAAACGTGGGATGGTCTACTGTGGAATCATCAAGGAGTTTGATTATGTATAGATATGTGATAACATAAACAAATACATAATATATCTAGTGGCAATTTGTTAATTTACAAGTTTTCTATTCTTTTTACTTTCCGGAATATATACAAATTTAATAAGGACCATTTTCAAATATCTATAGTTTATACTGTTCTTAAGGATGTTCAAGCGGATTATTTAAAAAAATCAATTAGTTTAATGATAGACCATTGTACATTTTTCATAAACAAACTTTTAAAAAAATATCATTTTTGGGACGTTCTTCAACGTTTATATTGTTATAAAAAACCTCTCACCTATTTTTAGAATTTTATTCAGTTTAAAAAAAGTCCCTTTCCTGGTCACCCCCTCCCATTCCACCTCCAAAATGAATAATTTTGAATAAAGGTGTATATATACATACATACATACATACATACATACATACATACATACATACATACATACATACATACATACATACATACATACATACATACATACATACATACATACATACATACATACATGTATATATATAAATATATATACGCATACACACATATAAATATACATACAGATATATATATATATATATATATATATATATATATATGAATTCAAATCTCAAATACAAATTTTAAATTTTCTTTCAAATCCAGAATCCAAATTTTAATCTTCAAATCTTAAAAAATGCACGAATTTAGTTGGTGTGAGAATATTTAAAATTGAATTTTAAAAAATTAATTAAGGCTTTATGTCACTGACATAATATATTACTGGTATGTTGTTTAGCATGCCTAATACGTCATACACAACAAAGATAACTTTTATTTTGGTAAACTTATTATATTAATAAAATTTTGTACCTTCTTTGTAATTTTGTTACCCTTCCAAACACATAAGTCTCCTTTTATTAATGGGCTAGTAATTTTATTTCAAATCAAGGCCTTATAAATTGTATTCGAGATAATTTTATGAATTTTTACGAATTTTGAATCTCTCAAATGTCATAGGATTCGAATGATTCGAAGAATCGAGTATTTGAGCATCCCATCTCTAAAATATATACGATACACATAATGTAATAATAATGCTGTTTAGACATGTTTCGCTTTTGTATCTCCTTTCTTACTTTTTAATTTTCTTGCTTGATTCAAGTTAACTTTTTTACTTTTACTTTCTCGCTATTTTATAGGTAGAGAAAGTAATGTGATCGTCAAAAAAATTGAACTCGAGATTTTGATGATGAATCTCAACGTTTCATGACCCCCAGAATCCGAGAAAGTGGTTTTTGAATTTCCGTCTGTCTGTCTGCTGTACCTCCGACTAGAGCTTAAACTATTTTACTGATTGGGCTAAAACTTGGTATCTAGGGTTTTCATAGGGTTACCCTGAGGGGTTTTTGAAATTGGATATCTAAGCCTAAAATTAAGGGTAGTTTAGTGAAGTGCAAAAAGAGAAAAAGTCGATTTTCTCAAAATCGGCTCTGACAATTTTGATTAAATTTCATTTCTCAACATTTATAAACATTTAAAACAAAATGGCTACTCTCAATATCTCGGCAAAATGACTTTAAGGGCTCAGGTCTGACGCGTACAAATTATAATTTTTTGTATCATATCTTCGAAACTATTTGATATATAAAATTATTTATCAATACAAATATGTAGATCTATTTATAATACAAATATATTTTTCGAAGCATAGTTTTATAAAACCAATAACTTTCAAGCTATACGCAAATATCTATATTTTTTAACATTTTGAACACAAAAGGTAAAGTATTGCAACCTTAAAAAAATCTAGCCTGAAATGTCGATGGATGTCGACGTCTCATGACCCTCCGAACCCTAAAAAATGGTTTTGCAATGCCGCCTGTCTATGTGTCTGTTTAAATTTAAAATTAAGTGTAGTTTATTAAAGGGCTAAGGGAGAAACCATCGATTTTTCTCAAACTCGGCTCTAACAATTTTGATTAAAATTCGTATCTAGGCGTTGATTAAGATTATAAATAAACAGTCTATTTTCATTTTTCCATGAAAATGTCTTTTAAGGTACTTTACAGAAGCATAAACTTCCGTATCTCCGCAATTATTTGAAATACTAAATAAATTATCATTGCAAAATTATAATACTATTAAAAATATAAAAACTTTTATATGAATTATATTTTTATAAAACCAACAGTTTCTGATATACTGGCAAATATATTAATACAATTTTGTGAGCTCTAGTTGTACGGAGATACTACTTAAGTTTTAACGCAATAATTCTCCAATGCCATAGTGTAATATAATATAAGTAAGTCTCTCAAAAATTTTGTTATTTTTCCTTAAACCTATTTGAAGAAATGTTTGTACAACAATGATCTCACAACAGTTTGGACTCAATAGTCAATATTTAAATTTTTTATTGGTCAAAATTTATAAATGTGGAATTTAATAGCAATGCGATGACATGAAGATGTGCAACACCTAACAAAATGTTTAAAATGTTAACAGGAAGTCGAAATTTTAATACAAAGTGTTGACCCTTGTGGACCCAATATTAATATTTTTTATAGGCCCGAACATACAAATGAGGACATTAGTTCTTTAAAAATAAAATTATAATATTTAAAACTGGGACTCAAAAAAGTTTTACATAAGTTTAGTGCATTTTATGCTTGGGTTTGCTAGTGTATATTATTTAGTTCACACATATTACGAGCTTTAAGTAAATATCTCCATTTTTAAACAATAGAGTGAGAATTCCGTACAATTTATTTCAATTGATTTGTTTTAAACAGTAAAAAGTTAAACAAAAACAGCTCATAAAGTAAATATACATAATTTGAATGCCGAACTGAAATTGAATTTAATTATAAAATGTTACCGTGGACATTTCTATTATACGTAGTTGAGAAATATTCCCTTTTATTTTTAACAAATAGATAAAATTAAAATAATTTTATTATTTTTTAAACTAAAACAACTTTATTATTTTTATCAAACAATTCGATTTAATGTTTTTTTAACAACACATCTTTTGCTAATTTTTTAATGACACTTTAACGCGATACGACCCTAATTGGCGTGGTTACACCCTTTATGAATACACCCAACAGATTTGAGTTAATGTCCCAGCTTTAAATTTGATTTGGGAAATTATTAAACAGGAAACTTATGGCTAAGAATGCAATTTTTATCCAAAATAATCACCAGTACAGTTTGTAAAAATTGTGCACAGTAAAAACAAGCTTTTATGCTTACGCAGGCAGTTAGTTCCAAACCTTTTTTGCCTCCGCAAAAAAAGCATTTCTAATAAATGTATTGGAGTTGGTGGCAGGTTCATATTATTAGGTAACCCCGCCATTATTGCCCATTATGAGCTGGACTTGAAAATACAATGTCTTTATGTGTTCTGTGATTGCATTTATCTTAGAGGGTAGAATGCTTATTTTACTAAGCTGTTTCTTGGATACAATTCCTACGTTGCTATTACAGGTGATGTTTCCACTTTCAAAGGCGCACAGAAAACCTGGGGGGTAGCTGCCTTTTAAAATTACTTCAGCCTTTGTGTTGTGCTCTTATACAATACAAGCTATAATTTTATATGTTCATGATCATATTAAATTTAAACAATGAACCAATGAAAAATCACTTAAGAAAATAGATTTTGTCATTTTTACTTGTTATTAACATAATTATATATTTAGTATAAAACGTGGTAGAAAAAAATAACTAATATTTTTAAATTAGGGATTTGAAGCTAAAATATACTGGTAATGAAAAAATAATAATTTGCCAGATTTAAAAAACTTGACAGATTTTGAGCTAGTGAAGATTTTTAACCACAATTGTTTTTAAACTGTTTAAAAAACAGATAATATTTTATCCATACAAAATAGATGTTACAACATAAAACATACATATCTAGCCTCACAATTCCGTCTTAAAAATGCTTTTATCTAAATTACAAAATAATTACGCACTATTTGAAGTTGGACGTTCCAGAACACAATTTTATTTTTAAATAATGGTCAAATTTAAGAGATGCATTTATAAACTTATTTTACCTCAATCATCTTATAACTTGATATTTAGAGAGTGCAATCTTATAATATGAACATATTATACAAATAAGATTCCAATTGCATCAATTTATCGAAAATAAGTTCTAAAATTAAAATCACGAAAGTTTAGCTATATTAATAAATATTGATTAAAATAGTACAGTTAAAATTTAACAAATGATTGCACTAGCTAGAGGTATAATCTCTTTAGTGTATTTGAATGTTTTCATTTGGTCTAATGAATCTGATAATATAAAGATTTTTATGTCACAAGCGCGCGCTCGCAACGGCAAAACATGCTTGAGCTGCTTGCCGCGGGGCACGAATTACAAGCGCATTTTGAATAATTATAGCTTAGTCACTATTAATCAAAATAAGACAAAAATACTTTCCTGGTGTAATATTTCCCGCCCTTCTACATAGTGATGTTTGTTTTTAGAAGAAAAAAAACGATGTAATTTATAAAATAATCATATTTTTCAATCTACACTGTTAAATAAAAAAAATAAAAAACTGGTTAACGAGGTAAGCTTATCGGATTATGACTTCAATCACTTTAAAGAATACCTACTTAAATTTTCAGTGCCTTCGGATTTTTTTCTGAATGAAAAACCTAAGGTGACTGGAATACGTCTTATAGGCAAAAAGTTCCAGTTGTTAAAACACAAGTGTTAGGGTTTCTGGAAAAGCAAATATATTAATAGCTCCTGGCTATCCCTCTACTAAAGATAATGGGAGGATGAGGAATGTAGCATTTAGAGGAAATGTACCTGCATTTTGCTGGTGAAAGAATGGGAAACAATTTTGGTAAAAAAAAAAATTTCCTCACAGTGAATTGTGATTGATTATTACTATGCAAATCTACAACAAAAATATATAAAGTTAGAGACTCAACACACAAACAAAATACGAAAATACGGAATGACTATCACCTGTGGGCGCGGACTAAGGCGTCAATCTTGTTTGGTCTGGTCTGCTGATAATGGGGAGGTCAGGGCTCGAGAATCAGTCCTGTGCACACTGGTAGCTTTTCCTAAATAGTTTCCCATTCTTACTTCAAGCAAATGCGCGGGTACAGTTAATATAAGTTTACCTTATTTATCACTGCCTCACTTGAGTAGATATGCAGATAGCTCGGATGGGTAGTAAGACGTGGCGCACTAATAAATTTGTTTGGTTTCCCTTTGATGGAAGATTTTCCATACACGTTCAACATCAAGGTTATTAACAACTCATTTGAGGGCGTATAGAGAGGATAACTTACTAACAAAAATGCACACGTATTTACGTAAATACCCGCTTCGGTGGTTGTATGGTCTAAAACGTCCCTCTCATAATAGCTTGGACTGCCGATGATGTTAATACCGGGGTTCAAATCTCAGTTGGTTGTATTGATGGTGATTCCTACTAAATATTTTCGCCCTCTTCTTCTATTCAAGTGTAGATACATTTCTTCTAAAATTCAACCTTCATCATACCTAGCACATCGGCGCAGAACTACTACTCGTTTGATAATGTTCCTTAGCACCACGTCAAGTTTTTAAGGGTATTTTCTAATTACGACAATATTTAAGGGAGGATAAGGTTGAATTTATAGGAAGTGTACCCACATTTGCAGGGAGGAAAGTGGAAAAATATTTAGTGAAATCCACCCTCATCACTGGGTTTGTGGTTAATATGATAATGTGCAGTACATATCCATATTACCATTTAACTATTTACTAATTGGTTAAAGGGACGAACTTGTAAATAAATAGTATGTTTTATTTTGATTAACACCATTCGAAACAATACCAAAGTCCCCTAAGACTAGTGTTCGGCCACTATAGCCACTAAAGGTGGTATGCAGGAATGAAGTTGAGTGTAGTTTGAGCTCTAGTGTAGTGTTAATGTAATTTTAGGGTGGTATGCACGAACAATGAGCTGAGAAAGGTTGAATTTTAGAATATGTTTACCCACATTTGCGTGGAGGGAGAGTGTAAAACTATTTATAAAAACCTCAGTTGATACATCCAGCCAGGATTTTATCCCCGTTATTTCCATCATCAACATTCCAGTTTATTGTGAGATGAATGCCTTAGACAAGAGTTGAGAAACTTTAGTCCGTGGGCCTATATTTTAGGTCCAGCCCATGATATCAATAATTTAAATGTTTTACGTTTGTGAAACAGTGTTTTTTGAACAAAACAAAACCGTACTTTTAAGAACCATGCCAAAGTTAACATTTCCAAACTTTGTAAATAATGCTCAAAAATATCTGGCAATGTTGCCTCTTCATATTCGTACAAACAAATGTTTTCAGCCATGAAACTTAGGAAAAGTGATCTTAGAAGCCAACTTATTGATGAGCATCTGTCTTTTCTCTTGATAATTATCTCCTCACAGTTTAACCCAAATAATGAAAACATATCGGAAGCTCATTCCCAGTTTCACTCATATCATCAGAAATCTTCTGAACGAACTTAAAAACAAACTAAGGTTAATTATGTTTTTTTTTGTTTTTTCTGTATTTAAACTTTTTCATTTCAGTCTATTATGTAAATTTAGCATTTAAAAAAATTAATATTGCAGAAAAAATAATAAATAAAAAACTTTGGCCTGCCAATTATTTTATGTTTTTCATTTGACCATCCTGTAAGTAAGTTTGCACCATAAAACCCCCAAAACGGTTAAGTTTAATGCATAAGAAGGATGGGAAAATTACATGTGGAAAAATACCCTTTGTGTACCCAACCTAGATTTGAACCTTGACACTCTCGTGACAACCAATCTAGCGTGAGCTTGATCACAGAACTGACTCCCTATGGTGGGACGTTATCTTCAGAATCTCAAACTACTAAATGGTGGTTTAATATCACAAGACAATATATTTTGCAAACTAGTTTTGCAAAAAAACACAACAAAAAAACCACAAAAGAAAAAGTGCGTGACCTAAGTAGAGGTCTGTGATGGTCTCAACGCAGGTGTCCTGTCAGAACAGACTCACCTTAATTTATCGGACGTATCAATGTCAGTCAGTCATTACATAATTCATCGCAAACACAGGTGGGAGTAGATTTGCATCATTTTGATGTTATGATTGTTCTTGATAAAGGTGAGGGTGGAATAAATAAATGTTTGCTAGCAAAGATAATGTGACAACTTAGTCAATTTACATAGTTTTATTGACATATTTTCTCTTGGTTACTCATCTATCAGTGAAAGGATGAAAACCTAATATTGGAATGGCTGGCCTCGACACATCTAACAACAGCGCACAGAGATGGTCGTGTGGTCTAACCTTGTAACCCATTTTACAAACATTAAATTGTGGCAATTTTATTTTGAGTGGCGTGTCTTACTTCCCATTCGGGCTATTTATACATCTACACTAATGAGGTAGGGATGAGGTAGGTTAAGTTTAGATTAACTGTACCAACATTTGTGCGATAGGAAAGTGGGAAATCATCTGGGCAATATTCTCGTTTAGAACCCCCGGATAGGATTTTAAATCCGATCTCCCCATCTGTGATTGTTCAGTCTATTACGAGAGTGACGCCAGTAGCTAGTAGGCCCTGTCATCACACCTCCTTACTGGCTGGATTTGGTCACGTGACCACGCCTCCTCGCTCTCTGATCGGCTGCAATAAATAACCTCCTTCCCCCCACCCCCTGACCTACTTTCCACATCCGTTTGATTCACCCCTACTCCTGTCCCTCTTCTTCCTCCCCTTCCACTCCCCTGGCCTACAAACCCAGGACATGTTGGTTCTTGATGATTAATTATTAATGATTGTTAATTAATTAATTGGTAGGATAGAGGTATTGGAGTTTTTATTCGTTGATTAGGGTGTTGTAGTTTATTTATTGGAGCATGTGGGCATCCCTGGCTCACAGTGACAGGGGTGTTAACCTCTTTCATCTACAGCAGCGCATCGACTGATGGCCATCCGTATTCGTT